>JASAMY010002840.1:0-75979 GCA_030248085.1 Paralinhomoeus sp. GSCO2_6
TTGGTAGTGTCGGTGTTACAAGTTTCCGTGTTCCAAGCGCACCCTTTCCTCTGGCAGCGCGCTTGTCAGTCGTGTCGGTGTTAAAAGTTTCCGCGGTCGAAGCGCACCCTTTCCTCTGGCAGTGCGCTTGTCGGTCGTGTCGGTGTTAAAAGTTTTCGTGGTCCAAGCGCACCCTTTCCTCTGGCAGTGCGCTTGTCGGTCGTGTCGGTGTTACCAGTTTCCGGGGTCCTAGCGCACCCTTTCCTCTGGCAGTGCGCTTGTCGGTCGTGTCGGTGTTAAAAGTTTCCATGGTCCAAGCACACCCTTTCTCCTGGGGGCGCGCTTGTCGGTCGTGTCAGTGTTAAAAGTTTCCATGGTCCAAGCGCACCCTTTCTCCTGGGGGCGACACTACCGATACGACCGACAAGCGCGCTGCCAGAGGAAAGGGTGCGCTTGGACCCGCAGAAAACTTTAGCGCTGACGCGACCGACAAGCGCGCTGCCAGAGGAAAGGGTGCGCTGGACCATGGAGACTTTCACGCCGACACGACCGACAAGCGCGCCCCAGGAGAAAGGGTGCGCTTGACCGGGGAAACTTTAGCGCCCGACACGACCGACAAGCGCACTGCCAGAGGAAAGGGTGCGCTTCGACCCGCGGAAACTTTTAACACCGACACGACCGACAAGCTCGCTGCCAGAGGGAAGGGTGCGCTTGGACCACCGGAAGCTTTTAGCACCGACACGACCGACAAGCGCGCCCAGAGGAAAGGGTGCGCTTAGTTGGACCACGGAAACTTTTAACACCGACACAACCGACAAGCGCGCTGCCAGAGGAAAGGGGGCGCTTGGACCACGGAAACTTTTAACACCAACACGACCGACAAGCGCACTGCCAGAGGAAAGGGTGCGCTTGGACCACGGAAACTTTTAACACCGACACGACCGACAAGCGCACTGCCAGAGGAAAGGGTGCGAATGGACAACGAAAAAATTTAAAACAGACACGAACAACAACAGCACTGCCAGAGGAAAGGGTGCGCTTGGACCACGGAAACTTTTAACACCGACACGACAGACAAGCGCGCTGCCAGAGGAAAGGGTGCGCTTGGACCACGGAAACTTTTAACACCAACACGACCGACAAGCGCACTGCCAGAGGAAAGGGTGCGCTTGGACCACGGAAACTTTTAACACCGACACGACCGACAAGCGCGCTGCCAGAGGAAAGGGTGCGCTTGGACCACGGAAACTTTTAACACCGACACGACCGACAAGCGCGCTGCCAGAGGAAAGGGTGCGCTTGGTTGGACCACAGAAACTTTTAACACCGACACGACTGACAAGCGTGCTGCCAGAGGAAAGGGGGCGCTTGGACCACGAAAACTTTTAACACCGACACGACCGACAAGCGCGCTGCCAGAGGAAAGGGTGCGCTTGGACCACGGAAACTTTTAACACCAACACGACCGACAAGCGCGCTGCCAGAGGAAAGGGTGCGCTTGGACCACGGAAACTTTTAACACCGACACGACCGACAAGCGCTCTGCCAGAGGAAAGGGTGCGCTTGGTTGGACCACGGAAACTTTTAACACCGACACGACTGACTAGAGGGCGGCCATAGGTAAGGGTGAGCTTGGTCGACGTATACTTTTAACACCGACACGACCAACAAGCGCGCTGCCAGAGGAAAGGGTGCGCTTGGAACACGGAAACTTTTAACACCAACACGACCGACAAGCGCGCTGCCAGAGGAAAGGGTGCGCTTGGACCACGGAAACTTTTAACACCGACACGACCGACAAGCGCACTGCCAGAGGAAAGGGTGCGCTTGGACCATGGAAACTTTTAACACCGACACGACCGACAAGCGCGCTGCCAGAGGAAAGGGTGCGCTTGGACCACGGAAACTTTTAACACCGACACGACCGACAAGCGCACTGCCAGAGGAAAGGGTGCGCTTGGACCACGGAAACTTTTAACACCGACACGACCGACAAGCGCACTGCCAGAGGAAAGGGTGCGCTTGGACCACGGAAACTTTTAACACCGACACGACCGACAAGCGCGCTGCCAGAGGAAAGGGTGCGCTTGGACCACGGAAACTTTTAACACCGACACGACCGACAAGCGCGCTGCCAGAGGAAAGGGTGCGCTTGGACCACGGAAACTTTTAACACTGACACGACCAACAAGCGCGCTGCCAGAGGAAAGGGTGCGCTTGGACCACGGAAACTTTTAACACCGACACGACCGACAAGCGCGCTGCCAGAGGAAAGGGTGCGCTTGGTTGGACCACAGAAACTTTTAACACCGACACGACTGACAAGCGCGCTGCCAGAGGAAAGGGGGCGCTTGGACCACGAAAACTTTTAACACCGACACGACCGACAAGCGCGCTGCCAGAGGAAAGGGTGCGCTTGGACCACGGAAACTTTTAACACCAACACGACCGACAAGCGCGCTGCCAGAGGAAAGGGTGCGCTTGGACCACGGAAACTTTTAACACCGACACGACCGACAAGCGCACTGCCAGAGGAAAGGGTGCGCTTGGTTGGACCACGGAAACTTTTAACACCGACACGACCGACAAGCGCGCTGCCAGAGGAAAGGGGGCGCTTGGACCACGAAAACTTTTAACACCGACACGACCGACAAGCGCGCTGCCAGAGGAAAGGGTGCGCTTGGACCACGGAAACTTTTAACACCAACACGACCGACAAGCGCGCTGCCAGAGGAAAGGGTGCGCTTGGACCACGGAAACTTTTAACACCGACACGACCGACAAGCGCACTGCCAGAGGAAAGGGTGCGCTTGGACCACGGAAACTTTTAACACCGACACGACCGACAAGCGCGCTGCCAGAGGAAAGGGTGCGCTTGGACCACGGAAACTTTTAACACCGACACGACCGACAAGCGCACTGCCAGAGGAAAGGGTGCGCTTGGACCACGGAAACTTTTAACACCGACACGACCGACAAGCGCACTGCCAGAGGAAAGGGTGCGCTTGGACCACGGAAACTTTTAACACCGACACGACCGACAAGCGCGCTGCCAGAGGAAAGGGTGCGCTTGGACCACGGAAACTTTTAACACCGACACGACCGACAAGCGCGCTGCCAGAGGAAAGGGTGCGCTTGGACCACGGAAACTTTTAACACTGACACGACCAACAAGCGCGCTGCCAGAGGAAAGGGTGCGCTTGGACCACGGAAACTTTTAACACCGACACGACCGACAAGCGCGCTGCCAGAGGAAAGGGTGCGCTTGGACCACGGAAATTTTTAACACCGACACGACCGACAAGCGCGCTGCCAGAGGAAAGGGTGCGCTTGGACCACGGAAATTTTTAACACCGACACGACCGACAAGCACGCTGCCAGAGGTTTCCATAGTCCAACGGATGGTTTCCGTAGTCCAACGCATGGTTTCCATATCGCCCAGCTCCACTGGCCCCCCGTGGTTTCCGTAGTCCAACGCATGGTTTCCGTAGTCCAACGCATGGTTTCCGTAAACCATCCTTTCCAAAGATGGGAGTGCAGAAGTGGAGGTACACATAGAGGTCCAGTGGTTTTCGTGAGCGACTTTTTTTTTATGGGTCAATAGGGTATATTCCAAAGGGGCAAGATGGGGCTGCAAATGACACCTGAGTCCTGCAGTCCGCGTCGCGAACGCGAGGCTTGCCACGTTTTTGCGACAAGAACCGCTTGCGCTTTCACTACAGCGCCACGTTCGGCCGGGTGCGTTCCATACGAGCACGAAAGTTGCCTGCACGATGATGCCTTCGGATTCGACAACGAGACCGAGTGCGAGCATACGTGCACGGCCAGGTTCCGCGAGCCGCGTGAGCTCTGCTTATGGTTTAAAAATGGCTTTTTCCATTTCGGAGCACTTTGTTTTGGCACCAGCATTTCGGCACACGACCGCCAACAATGGAAGATTAGGCGGGGTCAGTATTGCATTCTTTAAACTCTTTATTTCTTTTACTCTACGACTTGCTTACTCATACACAGGTGGGGCGTCAACCTTACAGCAGATTCTCCTGACTACATGACTGGATTCGCACAGGCAATGAGAGCGTGAATCCCTTGGTCAAAGGGTTACTCAGTGGCACCGTTGTGGAAGCCAAACCCCATGCCATCACCATGAGAGCACGTCAAAACCACACCCTAGACCATTGAGCAATCGTGCTTCCTAATCAGTACACGAGTTTTCCATCTCCTAACCACAATCGTGACGGGACCGCGCCGCCCATTTCAGCGCCAATTCAAAAACTCGATGACGTCATTGTCGAGGCGGTTCGTGATCCTCTAGCGTACGATGGATCGCTCTCGAGACAAGACGTCGCCGTCGTCCAGATTTTCTTTTCTCAGCTCGAGTACGTGGAAATTGAGCAGGTACTGTACTTCGAACTTTCAATTTTAATTTTTGCAACTTACTGCAACGTATTGCATGCAAAACCTGCATGCATGCATGACGCCAACTCTGGAAGATGAGTATTTTTGCACGCAAAGGGTACCCCACAAATTCCTAAAGGGCACTAAATTGAAGGCTTTGGTGATTCGAAGTCTGTTTTCAATGCAGTACGGCTTCAACCCGTTAATGCAGTGATACATAACCGTGCTGGCGTTGGTTCAAGATCGAGCTTTTTCATTATGGTGGTTTATTATGATTGTTCAGAAGCATTCCATGACTTTTACGACGTTCATCAGCGGCCAAGTCGGCTTGTGGGTCGGCCTCAGCATCGTGACTTGTGAGAAATTTGAATTCCCTGTAAAATATACAATTAAAACTCCAAACCACGCGAGAGTGCATTTACATACGGTAGCTACCCACTTTTAAATTTTTTCAGTTGTCAAGTTTTGCATGATACTTTTGAGCGTCTGCACACAGCAGTGCAAGAAGCGATTCGGTGGCCACAGAAAGACGCGGGACTCAAGCGATGCTTAGCGTGCTCTTTTTTTAAACTATTTTTGTATTTTTGTGCGTACAGTATTTGGTTGTAGTGTGCAGTAACAGCGTGTACTGCATATAGTACGCGAAATTGCCTAAAGCCTATATTTCTACCTGCTACCTACACATTTCTTTTCATTCAAATTCAAAATCATTCAACTCGAGTAGACCAAATCACTCGCCAATCGCGTCATCCTAATCTGTGCCGCTCGTGCTCTAATTTTTCGGATTCTGTGTCCTTTGGCTCCTAAAACTGTCGCATAGCGCTGCCGCCAATCTTTAATCTTTAACCTTTAACCTTTAATCTTTAACCCGTTTAATTAGCCCCCTTATACCATTAGCACCTTCCCCTATAATTACACACCTCCTCCTACTGCTCAAATGAAACAATTAGCCTCCGGGGGCCTAATTCCCGTATACGGTTTTGGTAGCGATGTCACCAAAAATAAAAAGTTAAAAAAATAAATAAAGTCAAAATACTTTTTAAGTTCAACAATGTTGTTGTAAAAAAGTTAAGTTGTTAAACAACAAAAAGTGTTAAGAATGTATGTCTGAGAAATACTTTTTTAATTTAAAAACTTAAACAAGTCCTTTGACTTTCTTTAATTAAAAATGATAAGTCCCCTCCCTCCCGTAAACGACAGTTGGGTTTGGTGCAAAGCGCACCTGCAATCGTAAAAATACAATACTGCACTGCATATACGTGCTGAGGAAAAATCCTCTTGTGGAAGTTCTCAATGCTTGGTCCATAGCGTGTACATTAGGCTCAAAGTCACTGTGTCCTCCATTAGTACCCCTCTCCTATAGTCAATCCAGTGTACTAATGGAAAATATGGTACGTTATTCAGTCCCCGACAGAATCACGCACGCCCATGATCCATTCAAAGGCGCATGAGCAGGGGGCTACTTCGCTGGCGCTGGCGCACGCTACCACCACCAACGATTCGAAAGCCTTGTGCTAAGCGTGTGCGTGCGTCGTGCAGCCCGGTTGCCAGCTCTCGAATGGCCGCCAGTGCACTTCCGCTCGAAGTCTTGGAGCACGTTTTCCAGTGTCTGTCGCCACAAGACCTGTTGATCAGCTGCTACAATGTCAGCGCCGCCTTTCGAACGGGCGCCGCTCGGCAACTGAGAAGCCGTGCCATACGGTTGACCCTCGAGGCCGGTTTGCGATGTCAAATTTCAAAAAAAAAATGTTTCAAATTGAAAATTGCTTGTGAAGTTTTCGATTTGTAACTCTCTTAACGCTGAAGCTCGAAATGTCACGCGCCGCTTGCAAACCGGTCCTTTCTCTTGTGCGACATGGCGTTCGTCACCCTGTGTTTGAACGGCACATTTTTGGCAAAGTTCAACATCACCGGCTGGCGAGGCTTCGTAGGATGGGGACACCCGAATAGACTTCGGGCTCTGCTCAAGAAGGCGGCTCCGTTGGTCCGATCTGTCCGTATAGCGCAGGTATTGAAGTGCATACGGTCGTAATTTAATGGACAAATATGTGCTTACCTAACGTTATCATTTTTAGTTAATTTATTTTGGCGTAGTAATTGAGCGTTTCGCCCCTATGCTTAACGCTCAGACTTGCGGGGCTCCATTACCTAACATGGTATCTTGCAGTACCTACCACTTAAATGCAGTGTACTGCGGGCAGTGGATTGGGTCTTGGCACTCTTACAACTGGTCCGCACTTCAGGGCGCGTATGTATGCACAGTTCTAGACTCAAGTTCGAGATTCTAGCATTTGCTTGAACTTTGGTCTTGACTTGAACTAGATGCTACTCTTGTGGCGTATGCACAGTCCAAGTCTGACACAGCCTTGTTCAAGGCGCTACTTCAAGCACTAGTTTGAAATTAAAAATTTATTTACGCGACTGTTCTTGATATATCAACTGTAAAACGCAGTGAAACTATGTAGGTATTCGCAGTGAAAATGCGTCCCTCTGACGACAGCCAAAGCTATGCATTTCAGCCAATTTCAGCCAGCCGCAGAAGCAAAGAAAATGCAAAGGGGGCAAATTATCGTTAAGCAAGCTAAGCAAGTTAAAATTAAGTAAAGTGAAGTCGACGGCCTAAAAATCTGCTGCATTTTCAGGTGGTCGACCAGTGTCATTAGCTTTTTTAATATCATTGCCATTATGTTTCGATGGCCGATATTCGCTAGAGAAGCGGTACTGCTACCGCTTGTACAGTTCGCAATTCTCCATCATCATCTCTCCATTCATTTCGCGTACGGAGTTCTCGCATGCGTCGCATATCTCTCTGCCGTTGCCGACATATCTACGCCTTTTAACAAAAAAAAAAAATACAATCTAGCGTTTAAGAAAAACAACCTAGACTGATATTGAGCTGTCTTGAGCTTGAGTCTTGAAAATGGGTAGATGCTATACTTTAGACTCTGTGCATGCTTGACTGTGCATAAGGCTAGACAAGTGCGTGCTCGAATCTTCAAGACTCGAGCAAATGCTAGGCTAGATTTTCGACTGTGCATACGCGCCCAGGTACATACTACCAGTGCTGATGCTATAAAGTCGGACAGTCTAAAGCTAATTTTGCAGTCAAGCTGTCGATTTTTGATGCGTTTTTTTATGAAACAATCGTCCGTTTTTTTTATCGCTAATTTCTCAAGCGTTACTGCATGGATTTAACTGAAATCTTGAGCACTTATACAGACAGGTCCAACTTAGATCCACGACAAACTTCAGTTTATTCAACCGGCCCAGTCATTTGTTATGGCCCACCATAGAAAAGAAGTCAATTTTTAAAGTGCCAACCATTACTATCAACACTCTTGGCGCACCACTTAGCTATACATAATGGTCACCGAAGGTACTTAGGCACACAACGTCAGCAGCTGGCTGGATCAGGCCTTTGCCAACCGTTGGGTTAGCCAAAAGGGACCGATTAAATGGCCTGATCTCAGTCCTGTCGACTTCTCCTTCTGGTGCATCGTGAAAGATATCGTAAATGCCCAGTCGCAAAATTCTGTTGAACAGTTCAAAGAAACCATTGAGAGTGCGTTCGAACACATTGACGCTGAACTCCAAGATTCGTCGGTCTGTAGCTAAGTGGTCCGCCAAGAGTGTTGATAGTCACGGCTGACACTTTGAAAATTGACTCGTTCTCTATAGTAGGCCATAACAGATGATTGGGGTGGTGGAATGAACTGAAATTTGTCGTGGATCTAAGTTAGACCTCTCTGCATAACGGAACCCCTGAGAAATCAGCGATCAAACGTCCGAAGTTTACGGTGGCCCACCCTGTACAGTATGCAGTATTGTGTCTGTTTTGTACGCACAAACGTATGTGTCTATTGTTGTTAAGTGTGAGTACTGCGTACTGAGCAGCAAGTGTCTGGCTTTTCTACTGGCAGTCGACTTTTCACTCGTCACTCACCTCAGCGTCGGCGGCCAACTGCAACGTCTTGACGACGGTACTTTGCGTTCGTTGTTGCTGGGATTCAATTCTCTGACCGAGCTCGAGATCACATGGGTCGACATGCGCTCGCTGGAAGGACCCTTCGAAATTGTCGAAACACTAACGCTCCATGCGCTTGGCAGCTCGTTCTTCGGTCACCAATCGAGATTTGCAAAATACCGTCTGGATCAGTTCGCAGCACTTCAGGAAATCCGCTCGACCTTCCCCAATCTGTCTCACTTGGTGCTGAAGTGTTCAGAAAGCGAGACGGCGGACGTAAAGGATTTGTTTTCCGGCCATGGCTCGGAATGGCCACGACATGTCGAAGTCGCGACAGAATCGATTGCCCGACAACCGTGCTGTCTTCACCCAGTGCATGGTCCACAGTGTGGCAGACACACGACAAAGTCACCAAAAAATCACACCCTCTGACGTCTTCCTATTTCCATGGTCCATTTAGGTCAAGCGCTGCGTTCTTTTAGAGTTATAATTACGAATACCGTAAACCCTATAATTAGCCCCCCCCCCTATAATTAGCCCCCACCCCCTATAATAATACACCCTCCCAAGACCACTTTGAGTTAATAAGCCCCCCCCCCCCATAATTACGCCCCCTCCCTAAATGAACCATCGTCTAAAAGGCACATGTTTCCATGTCTGGGTGTATGTATGGTCGCGTATGTGTATGTATGTATGTACACGTATGTGTATGTGAGAGTGTGTGAGAGTGTGTTAGAGTGTACCAGCGTGTGTGCGTGCACAGCGCCTTTTTCCCTTAAAAATCGCCTCCACGCGCCCTTTCGCCCACACATCTTCCCACTCATCGACACTTCCAGTTTATAAGCCCCCCAAAAATTAGCCCCCCCCTATAATTATGCACCCTCCTAGAGCTCTAACAAAAAAATTAGCCCCCGGGGGGCTAATTGTAGGGTTTACGGTAATCAGAAGATGGCGATTCGATCGATTTGCTTTGTACCGTTCCAGCATTTTTATTTAGCAGGAACACGGATCTGATAAAAGCAACGTAAACACCAAGACGACGACAACAAAACAATACATAAAAATGAAGCGTGACAATAACGACACAACACGACGATAAGTGGGCTGACGACAAGAAAAAAACCAAAAGAATTGCGTTGACCGGGAATCGAACCGGGCCGCCCGCGTGGCAGGCGAGCATTCTACCACTGAACCATCAACGGTTGCTGTACGTTCTAATAAGTCATTACAAAACCTCCTCCCATTCCGAACAACTGCAGAAATGGACTTCGCTTTCCAGTTATTACTAATTATTGTCAGCTGGGAGCAAGAGATTCCGATCCAATTGCGACGACGCTTGTCATTCGTCGCGATTCTTTCTGCAAAACGGCCACCGTTTGTCTTTCTTTCATTCCTCGTTTGCAATGCCGTCCATCTAGAACAATGTTCAAACTGGGTCAATATGTCTACAGTTCACAAACTACACACAAAACGAAAAACACAACATCCGAGAGGCACACTCCTAAAGCAAAAGCAGCATCTCGGGTCTCAGAACTTTTGACGATGACGTCGTCTTCGACATTCGGCCGGTAATTTGCTGTTTTCGATTTTAATTCACTCAAACTTTATCATCATAGCAGCAAGAAAAATGAGCAATGAATGAGAATACCATACTTTCAATTCCGCATTTTCTTTTTAGCTGCGAAACCAAAGTGCGTCGCAACATTCACATTACGCCCCCCCCCGCACCCTTCTCTTGGACTTTGACTGGGTTCCTATTCCTGTGTCATCATCATGTTTTCCGCCACTCTCACTCTAAAATTACACAGGAGCGGGAGGGATGGGTGGTGTGGGGGCGTCACGCCAATGCGTGTGATGGGTCAAGGAGAGATGTTTGCGCCGATTGAGGCGCGCGCAACTGCTGGCTGTATTGTGGCGTGGGGCTGGGAAGACTAGTTTCTACCTCGCGACGCGCTGTGTGGGGCGCGAAGAGTGCACAAGTGGTTCTGGACAGTCAGCCAAAAAGAATGGCGCACAAGGAGATGGCTTCGCTTGATGCAACCTTGTCGAGTAGGGGCGCCAGCGTTCCCTCAGCCGCGAAGCCGTTGAAAGTCAACGGAAATATGGGCGCAACGCAGCCTCGGCGTAACACAGCGCCGGAAGTTGGCACCGCTAAAGCGAGTATCAGTGAGTTGTTGATTGGTACATTTTGGCACGCTTCGGCCATAATATTGCAGTATAGAAGATTTGTTCCGCGCATAATGCAATAAGTACCAGAGCTAGGTAAAAAACCGCGTAAAGACAATGTCTCAGATTAGAGCCGCGCATGCATGCACCACTAATGCACTTAGAAAAGGAAGAAAAAACATTACAGAGTCAAGAAAGATACACGTAAGGGTGCCAAAGCCGCTGCTGCCAGCTCAGAGAAGAGGAGAGCCGAAGATGGATCGTCGAATCGAAGATGTCTTCTTGAAGAGCGACGTCAACGGCTTTGCAGAATGGTATGTAGGTACCGCCACCCTTCCCTCCGTTCCTATCATCCATCGCCCTGCTACAGCAAGTTGTACAGTATTAGCCGATCACTGTTCAAGCTGTGCTGCGGTGTGGTGCTGAGGTGCATTGTATTGTATTGTATTGTATTTAAAAGATGACAGCACCTGACACAGCAAAAATGCCGTTAACTGCATACCCTAGCAGGACGCGCCATCGGGTATGAAAATCAAGTGATCGAAACTGTTGCAAAAAAGAAATTACCAGCAATACCCTTCCTAACCCTCACTACTCTCTTTAGGTACGAGGCTTACAGCTGCTGGTCGAAGCTCCTCTGGACGGTGGTGGTGGTCGCCGCCTTCGCCCTTATGATCGTCTTCTTGGTCAGCGAGCTGCGCGAGTTCCGGGACAGTCCCATCATCAACGACGTGAACCTGGTCAGCGCCGTCGAAGGCATCGCCTTTCCCGACATCTACATCTGTCCTGGCAACCCGGTGCACAGGTTGGAGAGACCATTTCCTAACTACAGGGTGGCGCGCACCGCTGTTTGTCGGCGAATAACCGATTCAACCGCGTTGACCGATTTCGCTCAAAGTTTGAAAATTGATGGTAGACAGCCAATGGTCGAAAAGTGATCAAAGCACCGAAAAATCGCCAATTTTGACACCGAAATTAGCGTCGTCATTCAAAATTCGTAGGATGAAATTATCCCCCCCCCCTCTCCAATAGTGCCCCGGGTAAGAAGAGGCTGAAAGAATAGCGCCCTGGGGAACTTTTGGAGCAGCTTTCTTTACGGCAGGCAGTTCCTCCAGGGCCATTCTAGAACCAATCGAGAGCTGGCCAACGTGGACACGGACTTTGAGAAGGCGAACATCACAGGGTTGCTGACCTCGAGCCACCCGGGCGGTCTGGGCGGTCTCCTAGGCGCGCAGATTAGTCAGAGCGCCAGTCTCGTGGGCATCAATGAACCCTCCAGTGTGGTCGTACCCTTGCCATTTGGCCTTGGGCCTCCAGAAGAGGAGCCGGAGCCGGAACCAACCTGGAAACCGGAAACGATCTTTGACTACTATGAGAGGGTGGGTGAGTTGTTGTTGTTGTTGTTGTTCTTGTTGTTGTTGTTGTTGTTGTTCTTGTTGTTGTTGTTGTTGTTGTTGTTGATGTTGTTGTTGTTGTTGTTGTTGTTGTTGTTGTTGTTGTTGTTGTTGTTGTTGTTGTTCGTGTTGGTGTTTGTGTTGTTGTTGTTGTTGTTGTTGTTGTTGTTCTTGTTGTTGATCTTGTTGTTGTTGTTGTTGTTGTTGTTGTTGTTGTTGTTGTTGTTGTTGTTGTTGTTGTTGTTGTTGTTGGATTTGGGGACAACGCTAGGATGCTGTCAATAACCCATATAGCATAAATGAATAAATAAATCAATGTCTGAATAAATGAATAAATAAAGCCTACCCGTCTCAATGACGCCTTCTCTGCCTAGAGCCGCAGAATTAGCCGAAGACAGTCGGAAGAACGCCGTCAGTAATCTAGGGCAGCGGCCGCACGAGAAAGTCCATTTTAGAGTGAAGTCTAGTGGATCTAGTGGATCCAGCAAGAATCGAACCCAAGACCATGCGCGCAAGAAGCTGATCCTCTACTACTAAGCCATTCGCTGCCCTATGGGCGAAGGTGGATTCGTTTCCGATGGCGTAATTTGCAAGCATGTATACCAGATGCCAATACCGTTGGCGATAGCGGTTGGTGCGCCAGTACCCCCCCCCCCCCCAAATGTTATAAAACCTTTTAAACAAAACCAACACAAAAAAAAGAGTGAGTAAATTTAAGTTTCTAGTGTTTTATGACCAAAAACCAGATAAATATAGTTCTTTAGATCCCGTTCGATAATTTTTTGACAAAAACTCTGTCTACTCAGATTCTATCTTTAAAAAATGTTTCCATCCATTCTGAATGTCGACAGTCGACCCCCAACTTTTGGCTTCATGTCCCCCCTCCTCGAATGGCTATGCCCCCTCTGAACGTTTGGCCAACACCCCGGTTACAGGTCACCAGGGCTACATAAAAAAAATTTCAAGTTTTTCTTTAAATTTACAAAAAAAATTTAAATTGACTTAGGAGCCATCATTGGTGCCAAATACCTGTAATACCAAAGTACTATAAGATACTTTTAGCCTGGTAGTAGTGCTTCCCTAAAGCCTTTAGAAGCGTATTTTGCATCGTTTTAGTCAAATGGTGACAAAGCCGGTGCCTCTAAATGGTCGTGTACGGTATCGCACTATGTTGGGAACCAGTTAGGAACCCCAAAAATAGCTTGGTTTTAATGCTAATAAGCAAGTTAATGCATGAATAACTACTAATTGTACCATCTAAAGACCATTTAAACGCCTTTTTGCCACTCAAAAGCTAAATTTTACCCAAAAACAAAGAATTTTTTTAATTTAAAAAATCCAACTTAAAAAATTTTTTTAAACAACTTTTTTTTAAAATTGTGAAACCCTGCAGGTCCAAGTGTAACTGCGTCTCGTTTAGGTCGGCTATCAGGCTGAGCAACTGTTCAAAGAGTGCTCCTTTAACTCCCTTCCATTCGACTGTCCCAAAGAGGTCTCGCCTCTCTTCGATGAGAAGTACGGCCGCTGCTTTCTGCTGCCGCTCAACAACCGCACCCAGATAGCTCCAGGGGTGGGGCTCAGTCTGGTACTAGACCTGGACTTCGAGAAGGCATATCCTGCGAGTAAAAAGCCCCAGCCTCTGTTCGACGGCTTCTCTCTGCGACTGACGAGCCGACACAGCCCCGTAGAGCTGGACAGTCTCCAGGTGTCAGCGGCGGAGGTGACTAGGATCTCCATGAGAATGGAGAAGCTGAGCAGACTGCGGAAGGACTACTGGCACAACACGGTCCACTGTCAGGAGAATGAACGGGGACTGGAGAAGCTGAAGGTACATACAGTAATCATTTGGATGTCCGTGTTGGATTGAGGCTGCTCTAGAAAATCCATTGGCACTATAATAGAGGCATGTACACATGTATACCTGCCGCCACGAGCGCCCCCAACCTGCAGTCTACGGCTTGAGCACAGCATGAGAGGAGCCATTGATAGGCAAATCTCGTGTGTATGTCCATCAAGAATCGAACCCAGCATCGTGCGAACATAAGGCCGACTCTCTACCACTAAGCCAACTGCTACGCTGTCATTTGAATACAAATGTGCTTGTATACCCTAAACTCCTGGTTGTCTAGGTGCTGCACCTGTCCAGTCCAGACCAATACGGGCCTGGAGTCTGCCTGCACGACTGTTCTCAGCAGCTGATCTTGAACAAGTGCAGCTGCTTTCAACCCGTCGACCCGGTGTTTCTCAAGAAAGAAATTCTGAACAATTTCCGAGCCTGTAGACCCGAGGAGCTGTTCAATTGCGTCAATGACACGCTGACGAGAGAGGTTGGAGCATTGACGCGTCTCTATGTATGTCAACACCAAGAACGCTTACATGGACCGACTCTCCTACAGTACAGGGTGGCCCCAAAAAAGTAACCCCTTTTTGTTTTTGGCTTATCATGGTTCTCCATTGAGCTATTTACTTGAAATTTGGCACCTTGTAGCCTCGTTCAATCTATACACCCTCTCCAAGTTCTCTTTGAATCGCGCTCGGTTTAAGTGACTTGCGTCAATTTTTCTTGGAACTTGGAGAGGGTGTATGGATTGAACGAGGCTACAAGCGTGCCAAATTTCACGTAAATAGCTCAATGGAGAACCATGATAAGCTAAAAACAAAAGGGGGGGGGGTACTTTTTGGGCCACCCTGTATATACAATGTATGTACCGTAAACCCTATAATTAGCCCCCCGGGGGCTAATTTTTTATTGGTGGGTGTATAATTATAGGTGGGGGGGATAATTATATTGGATGGGCTTATTGATTCACAGGGGCCTTGGGAGGGTGTATTATTATAGGGGGGGCTAATTATAGGGTTTACGGTACCTTCAATATGTCTTGAATAAACTGCTTCTCCACTAGTATGTACCTCCTGGAAGTATTGTTTCAACAGTACGCCGCCGCCGCACTGCTTGGAGGGGGGCACTATTAGGGAGGGGGACACATCTAGGTATCTTTAAGTTTTTTTTCAAGTTCTAACGCAACAAGTGGTCAGAAGCTAGAAAAAAGAGACACAGCGAGGGCACTGTAT
Organism: Paralinhomoeus sp. GSCO2_6; assembly: GCA_030248085.1. NCBI lineage: Eukaryota > Metazoa > Nematoda > Chromadorea > Monhysterida > Linhomoeidae > Paralinhomoeus > Paralinhomoeus sp. GSCO2_6. The sequence continues at coordinate 14,971 of JASAMY010002840.1, forward strand.
GGGATGTGGGACACGGTATTTTACGAATTCACTTTAGGCCGCATCGTTTCGCGAGTGCTCCCGCCTCTGCCTGACGCCCTGCGACAAGACCGACTACTCGATCGACCTCAGCAGCAGCGCTTTTCCATCGGCGCGCATCAAGACCCACAACCTGCGGATGCAGCTCTCCGATCGTCTGGAGCTTTTCCATCTGCTACCGGTAGAAATCAAAGGTGAAGAGTGGGTGGGAGTGCAGCTGGAGAGTGACTTAAAAAAACTTTATTTTTGACGACAACCACCTGACACAGCACAATGGCCGTTAACTGAATCATCAGATCACAGGGCGGCGCCGTATACATAACAATGGGCGTTGTTCTGCCGCGAGGCAAGGTGGGTCCCCACCTGGTACTGATTTTTGGCCGAAGCCACGGTACAGCCAGAAACCGGAGCAGTGGTTTAAACCCCTTGCCCAAGGGGGTTGCCATGGTTTTCGCCCAGCAAGGAATCGAACCCCCGACCTCGCGGTCAGGAATCCAACGCCTTACGGACTACGCCACAGCACCACTACTACGCCACAGCCCCACTTGACTGCGTCTAACGCACGCAGTGGTGGTAGAAGTGGATTACCGTACCGTAAATCTTTCAATAGTGCCTCGGGTACTAATCTTTCGACCTCTCCCTTACCCAGTGGCAATAATGGAGCGGCGCACTATTGGAGGATTTGCGGTACGTACAGCACATCGATCACAAACATGGCATTGAATCGATTGTTAGAAATTATGATGTATTTAGGTAGGTGGATTAGCTTGCTTTCGATCGAAAATGCTATACAAAGCGCAATTTTTTCATGTCAGATGGATTGTAGGAGAAAGTTCACAAAAACTTTGGGAGTGGGGGTGGGGGGGGGGGGGGTAGTTAAACTTCTGAGCTGGGTGGGGGAGGGTACCCCACTCTAGTTGCAGGCATGCAAACAGGTGCTTGCCCAGACAGGAGGTTTAAGCGATTCCTTCGTGCAGCGAGCATTTGCGATTACGAATTCGACGAGAGCTGCGGTGATGAGGACCATCGCAGGCCTTTAGAGGGATTCTACTGGGACTCCGCGGCCGGAATCTGCAAGCCAGGTTATTCAGAGAGGCGCAGTGACCATGTCCGTGTGCGAATCAGTTCTGGGCCTTGCGAACCCGAAGGAATCTCCCATTTGGATGCTAGAAGCCGCGCTGTGGCGGTGTTTCGAAGTCGTTTCGCGTGCGAAGCCCACTGTTCGCGTGGGTTGCCTTTTCGTCGCGCGCACGCACGCGCGGCCGCACGCACGCGCGCGCGCGCACGCACGCACGCCCGCTCGCTCGCACGCACGCACGCACGCCCGCACGCGCGCACGCACGCACGCACGCACCGGCACGCGCGTACCGGCACGCACGCACGCACCAGCAGGCACGCACGGGCGCACGGACGCACGCTTTCAGCGCGGGGGCACCGGTGCCTGGCTGAGACGCCTCTCAATCATATTCCCGAATCCCTGGCGGAGTACAATGAGACACAATGCGAAGACCGCACAGAGCGCTACTACTTCAATACGAGGCGCCGAAAATGCGTCCGAATCATCTCGACTGGCTGTAATACGCACCGAAATATGTTCCGCACGAGAGAGGAGTGCGAGCTAGAGTGCAAAGGTTCGCATCATGATCACTCAACACACGATTGTTTGTAATTTGCATTTCCATAAACTTACCTATGTATACTTTGCAGTTGGACAGCAGTACGCATAAACAAATTTTAAAAGCTGATTCCCATTGCCAAATACCTACCGTATATGAATCAGCGTATAGTACACACAAATGCTCAAGCGAGCAGATGCCGCAGGAGAAATACTAAAATACTTTTTACAGTATAACTGTCTCTAAAATCTGTACATCGCGGTCGCGCATGCGCGCTGTCATTGTCTTCTCAATTCGAATTTTGTGGAGTAGTTGACGTGCTTTTGTGGCGTAGCGGTGGCACACTGGACCGGTAATCCAGAGACGCGGGTTCAATTCTAATCACGCCACTCGTCAATTTTCCTCAACCTTTCAAAATGAATTGCAGCCTATGTCGAGGACACCAAATGCGTGGGCCAGCCCGCTGGGTACGGCTGCTGGAGGCGGCGGGCCGTGAGATCTTGGACTCCGCCGGCCAGCGACGACGGACCGTTCTGCGAGCTGCAGTGGTTCCGCTACACCGACTGCGACAACGAGAGTATGTGGACCGAGACCGGCTTCGACACGCTCGAGGAGTGCGAACAGAGCTGCCGACCCCCTCCCCTGCCTCCGCTCCCGCCCCCTCTGCCGCCTCCGCCGGTGGAGCCTGGACAGACGGTGGAGCTGCCATCGGTTGAGATTCTTCCGACACCACCGTGAGCTGTTGCTGTGCTTGGAAATGGGGCTGGCGCACGCGTGAACGGTGTTCCGTAAGTCGTCCAGCAGTGCCCCTCTACAACAGTGCACCCTCTTCTAACAGTGCCCCCCCCCCTCCCCCGGTATGGAGAGGTTGAAATACTAGTGGAATCCCTGCAATGGGCAAGGAGTGCATCTTGAAAGCAAAGCAGAGAGAGGACGCACGCAGACACCCACCACCACCCACAAAACCCCAAAACACGCCAACCCAAACCAAACGCAAAACACCAACCCCCCCCAAAACACCACCCCAAAAACCCCCCCCCAAACCCCCCCCCCACAACCCAAGAAAAACTGTGGGGACGACCGGCAGCACCGTACAGCACGCTGCCAAGTCATCGGACCCCCACAGCTGCGCTTCCTGTGAATTGCGTTTGTGCGCTTTGTGCAGTGCGGCTACGACAGCCAAAGTCGTAGTCGTCGCGCCGTAGTCGTAGCGACCGTCAAGCCTGGTTCCGTTGCCGCCCGCTAGGCGCAGCCAGGTGTCGCTAGCAGCGCGTCCGTTCAAATCCCTCCCTTGTGATTGGACGACGCATGCGTGGGCGTTCGCGCGCATTTCCGTTCACGCGACGCGCGCCGACCGTTGGTCACTCTCTCCGTTTTCCCCGATCCCGAACCGTTTTTCTCTCTCTCCCCCCCGCTCGCGGCGAAGCCACCGTGCGACCTTTCTGCGTCTTGCACGTGTTGGTGACGGGCCGAATAGTGCAGCGTCGTTGGACGGTCGTACCCAAACCTGCACACGAGCCGTTCGCCTCGACCTCTGGCGGCAGCCCCGTCACGTCGACGCCAGCGAGCTCTCACGCAAGCGCACCGGGCGCTTTGGCCGCTTTCTCGACCGCTGTCGGCAGCCCCGTCACGTCGACGTCAGCTGGCCTATTCTGCGCGCTGCGACAGGCGAAGCAGCGTCGGCACAAGCGCGTCGCGACAGGCGGAAGCGACGTCGGCTCTAGCGGCGGCGAAGGGAAGTTTTGCGTTGCGCCGTGTCGTTGCGTCGCTGCGTCTCATCGTCTCTCGCCACCGTGGGGAGACAGCGCTCCCCGGGGCGAATTCGAATTGCAGGAGCGCGCGCGGATTTCAGTGTGCTAGCCAAAGGACGGACGAGCAGCGTAGCGGTAGCCAGAGGCGGCAAGTTTCGGCTTCTCGCACGCGCGTGGTGTACGTAGGCGCTCTGTCGACCGGGGGAGGCCTACTCGTTTTAGCCACCGTACAGCCGGGCCGGGTAGCGAGCGCCTCAGGTGGAGGCCACGGCGAGAGGCGATGTCGGACGACGGCGAGCAGCGGCTGTCGGCGCCGGGCGACGGCGCGGACGGTCGGTCGGACGGCGACGGCGACTTCAGCGACGCCGAGCAGTCGCCGTTGCGCGGAGCGGATAGCGGAGAGCGGGCGCAGCTGGGAGAGGCGGAGGCGTCGTCGTCGCCCGCGCAGGGCGGCGGCACGTCGGCCGCGGGACGCACCGACGCGTCGGTCCTGACTCGAAGTCGGACGGGAGGTGGAGGCCGCGCACCGAAAGCGCGGTCGGCCTCTGACACCGGGAGCAGCAGTCGAAGGCCCTTGGAGGGCGGCGGAGTCGGCGGAAGAGCCGACGGCGAGCAGGCGCCCTTGCGTGGCGGTGTCGACGGGAGAGTCGACAGGCGAAAAGCCACGAGGAGCGGTGTCGACGGAGCGGAGAGCCGGGAGCCTGCGAAGGGCGATGTCGGCAGAGGAGCCGACGCCGCGCGTTTGCCTGCGAAGAGCAAGCGCGGCGGCGCTGACAGCCACAAGCCTAAGGGCGGCGTCAGTGCCAGCAACGACGGAGACGACGGCGAGCGGAGGCCTGCGAAGGGCGGAGGAGACGGCGCTGGTGTGCGGAGGCCCGCGAAGGGCAGCACCAGAGGCGGCCGTGGCGCTGACGACGTCGACGACGATGTCGACGACGGCGCGGACGACGGAGCTGACGACGCAAGCAACGACAAGCGACCGAAAGGCCCTGTGATCAATGTCCCATGTCTCGTGTGCGGTTCGCGCCACGCGTGGTCGACATTCGATTCGTGGTCGGCTTGTCCCGGTGACGAGCGCGAGGAGTGTGATCAGAAGCTGCGTCACTCCTGTCTCCAGACGAAGAAGATCGCCGAATCGAGGAAGGAGCGACTGGAGACGTATCAGATGTGCGAGAAGCACTATGATACTGCGTTGCGTCGGCAGGCCGCATCTATTGCGCGCCGGGCGCAGCGAGCGACGGAGCAAGGCAAGAGGCGCGCCGCGGCGCCGCCGGCGGAGGAGGCAGTGACTGACGACGATCAGTCGGCCGGACGAGTGGCCAGTGGACGGCGCGCCGAGGCGCCGACGACGCAGCGAACGCAGGAGCTGTTGCAGCAGACGAGGCCCTGTGTCGTCTTGGCGAGTCGAGAGCGAGCGGACTCTCACTCGACGACGTCCAGAAGAGGACGGCGCCACAGTCGGGACCGTGACGACGGCCGACGGCGCAGAGAACGGCAGCGTCAGCCGTCGGGAGCTGAATCAAGGAGATCGACACCTACCGTGCTTGAGAGCGAGCGCGGACGACAGCCGAGGCGCCGCAACGAGAGCGGACGGTCGCTCACGCGTTCTCACGCGTCCGATTTTGATCTTGGTGGCGCCGTCACTGTCGAACAGTTGCGCACCAACATCAACGAGGTGATGGCAGAGCGAGACGCTCATGCCGACGCGCGATTGCGTCAAATCGAGGAGGTCCTGTCTCAACTGGCTCGAGGGCACAGCGTGTACGACGGACCGTCGGAGCTGAGAGCGAGCGCCGTCGACACAGAGCCGCCGAGGCGGCGCGCTGAGGAGGACGGCCGATCGACGGCACCTCTAGCGCAGGCGCAGGCTGAGGTGCCGGTGGAGCAGATGAATTTGCCGACGGCCGGCATGCAGCAGTATGGACCCGTGACGACGCAGAGCGCGACGGACGCTCGTCGACTCGAAGTGCAGCGGCTTCTCGAGCAGCGACGACAGATGGAGCTGCTCCAGCGTCAGACTGACGCGCAGCTGCAGGCGCTGCAGGCGCAGGAAGGGCTCGCGGCGCCCTTGGGCTGGCCGCCCGACCCGTTGACGGCGGCGGAGACCGTGAGGCAGGCGGGCGTGCACGTGGCAGGCGCCACTGCGTCCACCGTGCCGGCGTACGCGCCTGGACCGACGATGGCCTTGCAACCGGCAACGAGTTCGCGCAGTGAAGATGCGCAGGTGGCTAGTGGAGCAGGCTTGATGCCGACAACCGATGGAGCTGCTTCTACAGCCAGTGCGACGGGACGTACGAAGTACGACCCGCCTCGACCGAAGCCGTTCAGCGGAGCTGCGAAGGGCATGGACGTGCGGCGATGGTTCAGGGATTTCGAATTGTACCTGACCTCGTGCAGCATGCCGCCGGAGAACTGGGTGCAGGCGACGATGCCCTTCTTGGAAGGGCTAGCCAGCGATTTCGCCCACGATCGATTGAGGGAGACGCCGATTCGCGAGATGACGTTCGCGAAGTTCCGAGAGGCGTTGGTCAAGCAATTTGATCAACAGCTGCAGGCGCCGTACTATGCAGCTGCCTACCTCTACCAGAAGTGGGACCAGACCAAGGAGACGATCACGGAGTTCGTGGCTCGATCGTTGCGCGAACTGTCCTTGGCAATGCCAGAGGCTTCGATGAGCTTGCGCGAGGAGATGCTGATGATCAGGATCAAGCAGCAGCTGCCGGAAGAAGACGCGAGACTCATCGACCTGGTCACCGGCACATTCAACGACAAGATTGCGTGGTTGCGCTCTGAGCAGCAGCGTCGTCAGGTTTACCGGACGCTCCAGGGCGACACGCAGGCGGCGACCCCGTCGACCGGGAAGTCGCGCGCCGGACAGCAGACGCGCGCAGGAGCCGAGAGCGCGACGAGCGAAGCGCCGACGACGAATAGGCGCGCTGACACACCTCAATTCTCTGGCCGAGGGAGAGGTGGTGGTCAGTTTGGCGGACGAGGGCGCGCCACGCGCACCTTTCGCGGACGAGGAGCTGGACCGGATCCTGCATCGAGCACGCCGAGAAATCCCTGCCCGATCTGTCAGGGAGAGCACTGGAAGTCGCAGTGCCCGCAGCTGTACAAATTCCACCCTCAGGGCCTGCCACCGCGCGGTGCTGGAGGCGGAGTTCGGTACATGCAGCGTCAAGACTGGCCAAACCCGAACTTCTCAGTTCGATACGACAGGCACTTTGCACAGTCGCCTCCGCAGTCGTATTTGGCAATCGAGGCGCCGCCGACAACGCCGATGCAGCAGCAGCCGATACAACAGCCAGTGCAGCAGCCGTTTGCACAGACTGTTTCTGCGACGCCGACGCCGATGACAGTGTACAACAGTACACAGGGAGTGCGCGCGACGACGACTCCCATCGTGACGTTGCCTCACGAGACAAGCGGATCGACGTCGAAATTGGGCCCGTTGGTTTCCTTCTCGTGCGCTACGGCGCTAGGAAACGCGGCGCCGCCGAGCACGAGCGAGCTGACGATCGGACAAGTGGAGCAAGGAGTGGCGCCGTCAGCCTATCTGTGGCTGAACGGTGTGTGTCGATTGCCGGCTTTGCTCGACACGGGAGCTACGGTAGCCGTTGCCGTAGCTGTGACGTCATTGTCACTGATTTTTCCCGGCTGGACGACGGAGCAGATTCAAGGCCAGCTGCACCCGCTGAATGCTGGCAACGGCGTCGTACAGGCAGACGGCTCGCCACTACAGGTGGTGGGTCGTTTTGCGGCGAAAGTGCGACTAGAAGACGGAGACCCGACGCCAACCGAGATTGTGTGCCCAGTGACGGTGGTTCAGCATCTGCCACCCCCCTATGATGCGATAGTGGGCACGTGGGCACTGTACCGGCTGAAGTACGAGCTCGTGTCGCGCCATGGACTGCGGGTCCTCGATTTGGCCGAGCGACAGCGAGTCGACGTGTCGAAAGGGCTGTCCGCCGCGGACACGCCTTGGCGCATCGAATCGACGGCGGCAGCGGAGAATCTGCCCGCGCAGGCGGCGACCGTTCTGCCGACCTCGAGCACCGCGACGACGCCAACACAGGCGACCGACAAAGGGAGCTGCGCAATCCCGTCGGCGCTGCACAACGACACAAACGAGCGACGCACGCAGGCGATCGACAAACGAGGCTGCGAACCTCTGTCGGCGCCGCATCAAAGCGAGCAGCGGAGCGAACCGATTAGCGCGAGCGCGGAAAATTGCGCGACGGCTGGCGAGATGCGCATGGCGCACTTGGCCGTCTTGCGGACGCAAACGACGCCCGCATTCGAACGGACGACGCTGGGAGCTGAGCTGGCAGACCGATTCGGCCAGCGCGCGCCGCCCGACACCTTTGCGGTGAAGGAGACGATTGCGGCGGTGGCAGAGAGGGAGAAAGAGCCCTCACCCGACGGCGAGACGATCTTTGCGTGCACGCTCCAACGCGTCACGCCAACGGCCGACGAAATTTGGCCGCGGATTCCCGACGAGCAGTCAGACGGCACCGTGCCGGTGTGGCCGCCGCTCGACGCGACGGCGCTCATTGACGACGCCGACGAGGCGGGCAGTCAGTTGAGCGGAGGAGGAAGGAGGCAGTCACGCATGTTGACGCTCCGAGCCGAAGGTTTTGTCCGAAATGGAGCCGCACAGCACATGTTCGTTCCTTCGCTGAAGTTAGGCAAGCCCTCTGAGATGTTGGAGTCTTGCGTCCACGTCAATGACGATGGCACGTTTCACATCCCAGAGCCCCTGCCTACCTTTTGCGTGGAACGTCAGCACCAGTACGTGGGCCACTTGGAAGTGGTGGAGGTGCTGCCGATCGAGGAGGCCGCTGCAAGGCTGGAGAGGCAAGTGACGAGCAATTTGCTTTGCGCAGCCGCGGGGCTTTGTGCATGCTGCGGACCGGATGCCGACGAGCCGTTTTGTGAGGAGGGCGACGACGAGCCGAAGGAGCCGAAAGACGACATGCGCGCACGCATTGCACGGCTAGCAACGACGACGGCTAGCGCTTCGACGGTGTCGGTAGCTAACCTTAGCTCGGCACGACGCATGCAGCTCATTGCGCTTTGCGAAACGGGAAAGCAGCTGACGGAGCAGCAACGCGACCGGTTGTTGTCGACATTGCTCGACAACCACGCGGCGTTCGCGGTCACGGAGGACGAGTTCGGCTGCTACCCGCACGAGGAGATGAACATCGAGACGGGCGACGCGAAGCCCATTCGAGAACCGTTGCGGCGATCGCGATTATCGGAGCGGACAGCTGTCGACAAGGCCATCCAGCGCATGGTGGACCTGGGCATCCTCGCTGAGGACAAGGACTCGGACTGGTCCTTCAACTTCTTGCCCGTAGCCAAGAAGGACGGTGGAGTGAGGATAGTAGTCGACTACCGAGCTCTGAACAGACTCGTGAAGGACTACTCGCACCCGTTGCCACGGCTGGACGACTTGGTGGAACGGTGTGGCCGAACGCGATTGGGACCCGGAGCAGCCCCTTGCCGTTACTTCACGACGATCGACTTGAAACAGTCGTTCTTCCAGTTGAAGTTGAACCGCGAGTCGAGGGCCAAGACGACGTTTGGGACGCACAAGGGCAGCTACCACTTCACGCGCCTGCCGATGGGCCTGAAGACTGCCCCAGCCCTGTTCCAGCGGATCATCAACAAGGTGCTGGAGGGCTTGATCGATAACGAGAACGTCTTCTCGTATATCGACGACGTGCTGATCAGTAGCGCGGACTTCGACGAGCACTTGGAGAAGGTGCATGCCGTCTTGCAACGGCTGTACGACAACGGACTCAAGGTCCGCCCGGACAAGTGCGAGTTCGCGTACGAGCGCGTGATCTTCTTGGGGCACGAAGTCTCGATGGCTGGCGTGCGGCCCAACCCGAGCCGGATCGACGTGGTGCGACACTACCCTGTCCCCACAACAAGCAAGCAAGTCCGCAGCTTCTACGGACTTTGTTCCTTTTTCCGCAAGTTCGTGCCGAACTTTGCGCGAGAGGCAGCCCCGCTGACCAAGGTCATGGGCGTGACGGCGACGTTCGCGTGGGGACCGCAGCAACAAGAGGCATTCGAACGCCTCAAGTTGGCGCTGACGACGCCACCAGTTCTGGCCTACCCGTCGTATGGCGCAGACTGGCACGTGATCACGGACGCGAGTGCGAAAGGCCTGGGAGCTGTGCTGGCGCAGGTCGACGAGAAAGATGGCCTGCTGCATCCGATTGCCTACGCAAGTCGCGGCCTGAACGACTACGAGTCGCGGTACTCACCGTCGAAACTCGAGTGCTTGGGTGTACTGTACGCCCTCCAGCATTTCGATTCGTACGTATGGCCGAGCCGCACCACGACGGCGAAGCTGTACGTGCACACCGATCATTCGGCGCTGAAGTACATCATGCGCATGCGACGGCCCGCTTCGAAGCTGGCACGCTGGGCGATCGATATCGATGCGTATCAGCCGATCTTTGTTCACCGCAAGGGAGTGGAGAACCAGGCAGCCGACGCACTGTCGCGCATGCACGAGGATCTGCAGCCGTTGCTGCCCGATCTAGGCGACACGCGCCTAAGGAGCGGAGACGAGATGGCGGTCGCGGCCATGCAGACGAGACGGCAGGCGCTGTTTGCCGACACGAGGATGCAGACGAAGCGGACGCAAGTCGGCGCAGCAAGCGCGTCGCTGGAACCAGTGCCCTTTGAGGCAGCGTCAGCGACGGCGCCAATCAGCGAGCGGCGCTGCGGAGACGAGGCCACGCCCTCCGCGCGGCCGACGACGACAATGGGAGCCGCGACTGACCCATTTTCGCTGACGTCAGCGACACCGACGACGGAGCCGAGCGAGAGACGATTTCCGGCTGCGCGCGGAGACGAAGAGCGCGCAGGACGCAACGTGGCGAGCGCGGATGACGGGCTGAGCGGTTTGCCGACCGAGGTCGCAAACGATTTGCGCGCCACACGTCAGTCACAATTGGCTGACATGACACTCAACCCGATCATCAAGGACCTGGAGTCGGAGGACGACCAGCGTGTCATGGCGCGCACGCCATTTGTCATGCTGGACGGCGTCCTGTTCTACGAGAGCCGTGGCACCTACTGCAAGGTGGTGCCGGCCGCCGATCGAACGGAGCTGCTGAAGGAGTGGCACGAGCAGAAGGGCCACATGAAAGCTCGCAAAATGCTGAACCGGCTTCAGCGCGAGTTCTACTGGCCGGGCATGCCGACGCAAGTGATGAAGTGGTGCAAGTCTTGCGCGACTTGTGCACAGTGGGAGCCGCCTACGGTGGCCGTGCACTCACCACTGGCGCCGATAGCGCCACCGGAGCGGCCGATGCAGAGAGTCGGGATGGACATCCTGAAGATCACCCCGCCGTCGATCTACGGCTACAAGGCAGTCTTGTCCTTGAAGGACTACCTGTCACGGTACCTGTGGGTGATTCCGTTGCGAAAGGAGACGGCAGGCGAGACAGCCGCGGCGTTGCTCACGTTCTTCGGCAACGCCGGCGTTCCGGAGGAGATCTTGTCGGACCGAGGCGTGCAATTCACGTCCCACTTGGTGAAGCGCTTGTGCGAGCTCATGAGCGTCTCCACCAAGTTCACGTCGGCTTACCACCCACAGACGGATGGGTTGGTCGAGAACAGCCACCGGACGTTGCTTGGCATGCTGGCCAAGATGGCGCAGGAGACCGGAGAGGATTGGTACGACATCCTCGGGCTCGTTGTACACTGCTACAACGCGATGCCGCACGCGTCGATGTCGATGACGCCGTACGAGGTCATGTTTGGACGGCCGCCGCACACGCCGTCAAGGCAGGCAATCAGCAGAGCGGTGTCTCCTTTCGTGGCGCACATGCCACACTGGATCGACCGATTGCCGCACGAGATTGCGCTCATCTGGAAGACGGCGAAGCGCAATCTCGTCGACGCGCAGAAGGAGCAGAAGAAGACGCACGACAAGCACGCCGACAAGAAGGAGCGGTTGCACATTGGCGACGCAGTCATGTGCCGACAACCGGGCGAGCACACGAAGCTGGCGCTCGCGTACCGAGGACCGTACGAGATTTTGGACCTGTCGCCAGAGGGACGAGCCCTCATCCGTCCTCAGCATCAGGACGACGAACCGGCGTATCACGTGCACGTGGAGCGGTTGCGTTTGCTTCCCTTGCCCTTGAGGCAAGGAGCGGCCGGGGAGGCGAAGCCGCTGTCCACCAGTCGACAGCAGTCACCGAGTGTGCCAGCCCATACGTACGCTGCCGCGCGCACCGTTAGGTCGCAAGCGAGCACTGCCGACGCGTACTTGGCTTCTGCGCACATCACCGCCCCATCCACATCTGCTGGCGCGGGCGCGTCCATCCTGTGGTCAACGGCTCAACTGTGCGCTCTTCTAGGCGACGAGGAAGAGAAGAGCTCGACCGAGCAGTTCAAGCCGTTTTTCGACAGCCGTTGGGCCGAGCGAAGCTCTGTTGGCGAGCGCGGAGGGCCCCACGGGCGTCGCGACGAAGCCGACGAAGGCGGAGCTGAGGAGCGGTGCGAGAGCAGTGACAGCTCCACTGCTGCGAACAGCGCTAGCGCTTCTTGCGCTCGTTTTGCGCTGAGCGACGAGGTCGCGGTCGCGGAGAGAGGCGACGTCGAGATGGACCGGAAGTCGAGGACGGAGAAGCCGCAGAGCGGCAAGCCGGTGCGCGGCCGAGGCCAGCGCACCGCGCAGCAGAAGACGGACGCCGGAGCACCGGGGGCAGCCTCTTCAGGCGTGCCGGGCGACAGAGCCGCTAGCAGCGCTAGGAAGGCTGACAAAGCCGCTAGCAGTGCTAGGCAGGCCAGGACCGACGAGCCGATGGACCAGACGGAGGGCGGACAGAAGACGCCGGCGAGGTCGACGAGCGAGGCTCGTCGACACAGCCGTAGCGTGTCGACGAAGAGGAAGGAGTCGGCGAAGAAGGAAGAGCGGCGTCGACACGGCAGCAGCGACGACGACGAGGCAGGCTCGAGCCAGCGCATGCGCGACCGCCGACGCGCGGACGAGCGCTTTACCGCTGAGGCTCAGAGGAAGGCCCAGAAGGAGGCGGAGCAGACCCTCCAGGCCTGCATCGAGAGGCAGAAGGCGGAGCTGGACGAGGTGAAGAAGAAGGTGACGGAGCAGATGCAGAAGGCAGGTGCCCCACCTCTTCCACCGACGGACAAGGAGAAGGTGGCCCGCTACGTGAGCGAACAGCGCCACCGAGAGAGCGAGCAACGACGGCGCCGAGAGAGTCGAGGAAGCGGGAGACGGTCCCGCTCTGCGTCGAGTGGTCGCACTGGCGGCCGACGCAGCGAGAGCCGAGGAAGCCGAGGAAGCCGACGAGAGGGAGCGGCTCGCGCAGCGTCAGCCTCGTCGAGAGGCTCGACGACGGCGAGAGCGCCGACGCCGACGGCGCCGCCGAGAGGCGCGATGATGGCTCATGGAGCCCACCGACCGTTTGGACCCAGAGGAAGAGGCGTCGGCCGGATCTACAGGGGACGATTCGCGGCCCCGCCGCCTTTCAATCCCCTCCGAGGCAAGCCCTTCATGAGGGCGCGCAGTTTCGTGCGAGGCCGAGGCGGCTTGGGAAAGCACGCACTGGCGCAGCCAGACCTGGCTGGCGCCGAATCGTTCGCGGCACCGATGGGCATGGCCCGCATCTCTGGCACGGAGCCGCAAGAGCCGGCTTTCAAGCGCCGGCGTGCCGTGGGCGAACGCGTCAACGCACAGGACCGGCAGTTCTTAGCGAAGCAGCTGTCCATGGAGGCGGAGGCAGCGGGCTCTTCGAAGAGGATGCCCGTTAACCTCATGAACCGGACGACGAAGAGGGAGCTGCTGTCGCTCGTGAGGTCGGTGCAGCGCCAACAGCCGCGACGGCGCGGAGTGCCGCCGCTGCACCAGATCGAGGCCTCGGACACGGGCACGGAGCAGGTGATGGTCGAGGAGGCAGACGCGCCGGCCTGGGGCGCGTTCGACTATCACGCGCTTTTCAAAGCGCATTGGGAGGCCGATCGAGGAGACGCCGAGCGACAACAGGCGCAGGCCGCCGAAGGAGGCGAAGCGGCCATGGACAGGGCGCTTGGGTATCTCGGCGATGAGACCCACTTGCCCTTCGACAAGCATTTGCCGGCGATGGTTGGAGCGGCGATGGCGTACAGAGACGGCCTGAGGTCGGTGCCGGTCTCTGCGGCGCAGGACATCCTCGTTCGTCTCGAGAACGAGGGTGGAGGACAACTGGGCCCTGGATGGGTCACAGTTCTGGCCGATCTGCTGAGGCACGGCCCGATTTTGCGAGAGGATCCGGCACTCAGGGAGGCGACGGCAGAGCAGCTCGTGACGCCAGAGTACATGGCGGTGCTGTTCACGAGCGTCATCAGCGAGGACGAGTACCAGTATGGCCGGCTGCCGAACGGGCAGAGAGACCCGGCCATGGACGAAGTGGTCCTCGGAGACCCAGCCGGAGGCAGAAGGAGAGGCGACGCGGCAGCCACGCTGCGCGCGTGGTTGCGCTCTCGCGTGCCGGATTTGGAGCAGCCGTCGACGACGACGAAGTTGCTGCTGAAGGCGATCAAGCACCGAGAGGACGGAGAGTCGACGCTGACGACGGGCTTGGACTTGCTGGGCCGAGAGGCCAGCGAGCCGCTGGGACTGCTCACCGAGCGCCAGCACAAGTCCTGGGAGGAGCAGAGGGCGCGAATCGCCCAGTACCGAGAGGAGTTCGCCAAGCTGGACGTCGACCAGAAGGTCGAGCAGTACCAGCGCTACGCCGAAGGAGTGGCCGAGGTACACCGAACTCCGCCGAAGGAACAGCGCACCTGGCTGTACCTTCGAGGGCACTTGGGCGACTTGATCGCCGTGCAGGCGGAGTATTCGGTCCGCAACGACAACACGGTCCAGCCGAAATCCGGAGGGGGAAAAGCCTGCTACTGGCTGGTTCCCGACGTCGACGTTGGAGAGGCACGAGCCCATCGCTACACCGATTGGATGGCCGTGTTCGGCTCCAAGAAGGGCGCGTGGGTGCATCTCACTCGCGACGAGCTCGGCCGAGTGACGAAGCACAGTGTGCCGCCGGGAGCCGAGATCCAGCTGGGAGAAGAAGGCACGGGAAGCCTGCTGTCAGTGGCGCGATTGCCACAGGAGCCGCGAGAAGCGCTGATCTCAGGTGTCTATGACCCTGGTGCGCTGGGAGGCGTGACGGGCACGACGGTCCAGGACTTCTTGGCGCAGGAGGCAGCGCGACGCGCGTTCACGCGGCTGCGATTTCCGAGGCACCTGAACGCGGTGCAGGACGACCACCGTTGGGGCTACGACACGTGGCTGACGGTGTACGAGGCCGGACAAGCCGATCTCGAGAACGAGCTCCGGACGCTCGTGCAGGAGAAGGCCGTGGACCAGCGACACGTGGAGCTGGGCATCCGCTACTACAGGATGCTGTTCGCGACGGAGTTCTTCGAGCGCGACCTGCTCGTGGCTCTGCAGTCAGCGACGCCGACGCTAGCGGAGGCCTCCTTCATCGAGAGGCGCATGGAGAAGTGGCTCGAGGGGAAGGTGCTCAGCGCCGACCACCTCTTCCACTTGGTGACGTCCATGCTGGAGATCTCGGACGACATGGGCGAGGAGCTGACGGCGGCTGACGTGGCCACGAACCACGGTGCTCTGGCACGTCAGCTGATGGACAACCTGCGTCGCAACATGCGCACGATCAGTCGCATGGCGAAGCGACGCTACAAGAACGCGATGACCTGGGCCCTCTACCCAGAGGACGACAAGCTGGAACCGGAGAAGATCAGCACGACGTCGCCCATGTACCAGGGCATGTCCCTGCAGACATTGGGCACGTTGTCGCCGGACTCGAAGAAGTGGATCGACAAGCTCCTGGAGCGGTACCAGGACAAGGCACTCGCGCTGGAGACGGCACACAAGCGGCTGTACGAGCAGGTGCTCGAGACGGCTTATGTGCGCGCGGTGCTGGCGAGCCGGAAGCAGCTGACCCAGATCTCCATCTGGTCCAGCGACGGAGGACGCTGTTTGAGCCAGGAGCTGCACGGCAACGACCCGCAGTCGTGGAGCGGCGAGCCGATGGTGGTGAAGCTGTCTGGCGAGGAGGTCGAGGCAGAGCTGGCCAAGGGCCCTGACCCGACCAGACGGACCGAGTACCGATGGACGTTCGACTCAAGGATGGTGGCAAACGACCTGACGACGCCACTCCCGGAGTACTTCTTGGAGGAGCCGTTTCTCCTCTGGGAGAACCGCGGGCTCAAGGTCGACTTCGACAGATTGAGCCCGAGCGACCGGATCCACTGGCGTCACATGAAGGGCGCTTTCTACAACGCCTTTGTGAACGGCGTGGCGCCGAGGTTCTGGCCGAACTTGCCGACGGAGCTGATCTCGACGAGGGACTCTGTCGTGGCGAACGAGAGCGCGGCGAGGCGCTGGCTGAGAAACGCCACCCACGACAAGTGGGCCCTCACCGACTGGGACGAGTACCACCGGAGGTCGAACACGACGACAGCGGAGACGCTGACGATGTTCTTGTCGGGAGCGACAACGGACATGGCGGGTCAGCACCAGAGACTGACGGTGATGGTGGCCACCGGGCCGGAGCTGGCGCTGTGCAAGCACTATCTCGAGGCCCAGCCGGAGGACGAGGCCAAGCCGAGGATGCTGTTCGTGGACTTCGAGCACTGCAGTGGGCCGAAGCCGTTCCTGGAGTGGACCTTGGCTCAGCAGAAACTGTTGGGCTACGTTCCCAGGAGGACGGACGTGAGAGGGCCGTTCGTGACCCACATGCAGCTGGCCAGGATGACCGGACCGACGTTCATTGTCGACTTTCGAGCGTTGGCGGTCTTGGGCAAGGAGCCGATCGAGAAGCTGTTCGAGCAAATCTCGAACGACCTGGTGGTCGGCTTCTCGGCGAGCTCGGACGTGATGGCGCTGTCGAACTCGTTCAAGACGTTGCTGCGCCACCCGCAGAACGCGGCGGATCTGAAGGGACGCGTGTTGGTGCCGACCGAGACGGACATCCAACAGTGGAATCGGATGCCGCAACGAGAGCTGGAGACGGACCGGTACCAGAAGGACGTCAAGCAGCGGCAGGCCGACCCGCTGGTGCAGATCGCGGCGAAATGCACGATCGGTCTGATGGCGTACCAGACCGTGGGCCGCTCGGACCCGATTTCGGACCAGCTGTACCGAGGCAGCTTCTCGTACAAGTGCTACCGACAGTTGCAGCAGAGGGCGCTGGCCGCGATCGCCTCTGACGTGACGCGCAACTCGGAGCACATGGCGCGGAAGGTGGAGGTCAGCGTGCGAGGCTACCGACTCCACCTGCACAAGGGCTATGGCACGGGCTGGGACCTGCGCGGTTCCATGTTCTTGGTCATGGGTTCCAAGTGCGCGACGGAGCTGACCAGCATGGGCCTGGACCGGGAGTTCATCAACTACATGGTCCACGACGTGTCGATGATGCGGTCGGCGTTGGTTGCACACGCGATGCACCACCCACCGGGACCGCTGAGGAGCCGACTGGAGCTGACCGAGTGGACCGACTTGGTCGACGAGGACCTGACGAAGGCCTACGCGGCCATGACGGAGGACACGAACGAGGAGCCGAGGCCGGCGGATCCGAAGCTGGCGGTGATTGCCGAGCGCAACGCCAGGGCGAGAGCGTGCTTGGTCACGTCGATCTTGCGATTCCGAGGCCTCTGGAGCGGAGAGCGCGACGAGTACGCGGAGGAGATGTGCACCCAGTTGAGAAATTGGGTGACCAACATCTTGCCGACGGCGGACGACAGGATCGAGTACCGGAGGACGCTGGACCTGATGTCCTGGACGATGCTCGGACACTTCGTTCAGTCGGGCCGTCCCTGGAAGGACATCTGGTCGGACGCCGCTCACTACTTGGGCCCGTTCGTGGCCAAGCAGAACGAGCTGATGGTGAGAGCGGTGGAGCTGCGTCGACGGACCCAGAGAGACAACGACGCGAAGAGTGCGAGCACGCTGTACGCGCAGTACGCGCGCTGGCAGGCCAACTGGCTGACCGCGTGGCTCCGCACCAACATGATGGAGAAGATGCTGGGGACCCGAGCGCTCGACCTTTTGGCCGACGTCTCGCGCTTTCCCTACGGCATCAGGGCGATGCTGACGGCGATCGAGGAGTCGCGACGAGAGACGGTGGCGGACCGCAGGAGGCAGTGGTTGCGTCTGTCGACGGCCTACTACGCCTTGACGCGGCAGGGCAAGCCGGTGGAGCTCGGCAGACTGCTCCAGAGGAGCATCGAGCTCGGCACGCTCGACAGGGCGACCGAGGCGGCCGAGCGCGACGTCACGGAGGCGTTGGCCAATACCGGCATCGGAGACGACAAGTTCGAGGAGGAGCCGGAGACGCAGAAAGTCCTCGACAACCGAGACGAGCTCAAGAAAGCTCTCAGAGAGGGCAGATCGCCCACTCGGTTGGGACTCACCATGCTTGACCTGGTCAAGATGGGCGAGGCGCACAGAGCGGTGCAGTACCCGGACCAGCTCCAGAAGGAGATCGAGAAGCTGGAGAAGAGCGTGGAGACGCTGAAGAACCACCAGCGCGCACGCCGCCAGAAAACGACGGAGCTGGAGAACGAGCTCAGGACGGTGTCGACGGCGAAGGACACCGCCGAGGAGATGGCCGCGCAGTCGGAGCGCCGACTGGACCGAGCCTTGCACAGGGTCGACTGGTACTACAAGCGTACCCAGTACCTGGAGCTGAGGAAGGCGCAGATGGAGGAGCGGCTGTCGAAGGGTCATATCCCCAGGGAGACGACCGAGACGATTCGACTCCAGAGGGAGATCAAGGAGGCAGAGTCGTTCGTCCGACAGGACGACCACGACTCGTCGGACGTGGAGTACGCGGGACCGGAGCAGACGTCGGACGGAGAGGAGCCCGGAGAGATCCGGGACAGTCAGCTGTTGGGCCCCGGATCAGAGCCGGACGAGGAGGCGCTGAGGGGCATCACCGAGGAGCAGGCCGACAAGCTGCTGACGGAAGGCATGAGTCCCGCCAGGGGCGACGACCCCCTGAGGCTGGATGACTCTAGCGACGAGGACGAGGACGAGGACAAGGACCAGCACCGAATGGAGACGAGCGACGGGGCGGAGGAACCTCCCGACGGCGACGAGCCGCCCGAGGAGGAAGACGAGCAGGACCGCCGAGGCGAGGGAGACGATGAGGAGCCGATGGAAGAAGGCGGAGAGGGCGGCGAGACGACGACCGAGGGTCGTCTGACTCGCGCGCAAGCGAAGCAGGCCCGAGAGGCCCTCTCCAAGAGCGACACGGGCGGCGATGGCGCGGCGTAGCTGACTTCGGCCTGGCATACAAGTACCGTACCCCGCTGCCAAGGCCCGTCCAGTCAGTTAGCCGCAGAGACCAGTTCTCATCGCCGCGTCTCTCTCTCTCTCTCTCTCTCTCTCTCTCTCTCTCTCTCTCTTCTCTACCGCGGTTTGCTGCTCACCGGCACGTCGAAAGCGCGATCCCTTCGCCCGCAGAAGTGGACAGGCGTGCCGTGGCGTGAGCTTGCCGGGGAAGCTCAGAGCGCCGGGGAGGGAACAACCGGCAGCACCACAGCACCCCAAAACCCCCACCCAACGCACACCAACCCCCCCCCCCCCCCCACCCCCCCCCCCCCCCCCCCCCCCCCCCCCCCCCCCCCCCCCCCCCCCCCCCCCCCCCCCCCCCCCCCCCCCCCCCCCCCGCCAGCGAGCTCTCACGCAAGCGCACCGGGCGCTTTGGCCGCTTTCTCGACCGCTGTCGGCAGCCCCGTCACGTCGACGTCAGCTGGCCTATTCTGCGCGCTGCGACAGGCGAAGCAGCGTCGGCACAAGCGCGTCGCGACAGGCGGAAGCGACGTCGGCTCTAGCGGCGGCGAAGGGAAGTTTTGCGTTGCGCCGTGTCGTTGCGTCGCCGCGTCTCATCGTCTCTCGCCACCGTGGGGAGACAGCGCTCCCCGGGGCGAATTCGAATTGCAGGAGCGTGCGCGGATTTCAGTGTGCTAGCCAAAGGACGGACGAGCAGCGTAGCGGTAGCCAGAGGCGGCAAGTTTCGGCTTCTCGCACGCGCGTGGTGTACGTAGGCGCTCTGTCGACCGGGGGAGGCCTACTCGTTTTAGCCACCGTACAGCCGGGCCGGGTAGCGAGCGCCTCACCCACTCTCCAATGAACGCGCAGGGGCGTGCTTTGGAACACACTTATGCAATGATATGCTTATCAAAACAGGTATTGCCACGCTGTATTCTACGTTTGTGTCCTGTATCTTGCCTGTACGCACTAGAACAGCTATTGTTTAGCCGCTGCAGAAGGCGATTTGCACCAATAACTGGGTCTGCATAGCATTGTTGCAATGCCATTTTGCTGGTTGAATTTATAAACGCCCCCCCCCCTCTCCAATGAACGCCCAGGGTAGAGGTTGGGTTGGAAAAATGAACGCTCAGGGCGTTCATTGGGGGATTTACGGTATTTGGCGCGGACTTTTTGGCGCGGACTTTTTGGCGCGTAACTTTTTGGCGCGGACTTTTTGGCGCGTAACTTTTTGGCGCGGACTTTTTGGCGCGGACTTTTTGGCGCATGAGACCGTTTGGCGCATGGGACTATACCTTTGGGGCATCAGATTAAATTGGTATTTTGGCGCATAGTGATTTCAGGTTCTAGGACTCTTGAGTCTGTGCATGTAAACAGTAGCTGTCAAAAGTGGTCAGTGGATGGAATCGGCGGACCCGAGCAAAGTCGAGGTCGCCTTGGCCGCCAACTCCATGGTGTAGGATGTGGCCATGCACGCTGTCTCTGTGGGCGCTGCCGCGCTGGGCTCTGTGACGGCCTACCGTTTGTGGGCACCTCAGCCGAGGGCGAGGCGCGGCTGTGGGCTAACGCTGCCAACACCAAAGCTGTGCTGAGCCGCAACCGCAAGCGCCAGCCACGTCTGCGAATGTATTGGCGTCTACTCGTCCCATCTACGCCACATGATAATCGCCGAGGCGATCTGGTCGTCGCAGCATCGCGAAAAATAACAATTACTGTACTCGGAGTGGACAGCCGCTCTTTGCTTTTCATTTATCATTACTATCCATTTTTCATAACAATGACCGCTGTTTATCATCAGTAGTCATTGAACAAAGTCCGCGCCAAAAACGTTAAGGCTGATTCACAATTAACGGTCTTCCCATCGGTCTCGGTCTCGGTCTCGGTCTTCCCATGCCAAACAGCGAAGACCGATGCGAAGACCGAGACCGAGACCGACGATGTTGGGAACTTTGGTCTACCGTAGTCACGCTTTACTATAGCCGTCACTCTCAAAGAATTTGTCGGTATTCGCATAAGGGTAAAGCGACTAGGAAATTAGCCGAAATTGAAAACAAGGAAGAGTTTACGATGCGTCGTATTCAACAGGTGGAGGCGGCGCCGTCTCCTTGGATAATTGACGACTGCTCGTATACCAAAAATCCAAAAAAAACGGCGGCGGCATGGCTGCACGTCTCTAAAGACACGGCGGCGGGAAAATCTGCGCCGCCATTGCATGCGTCAAGGTGGACGGGCACGACGGCATTGTCCTACATTTTCTGTAAGCGTCGGCAAAAGCGGCAGCGTCAGCGAAAGCGTCGGCAGCAGCGGCAACGGTGTCGACGGCGGCGCTGACGACAGCTCCTGTAGCGGCGTCCGCGCCCCTGGCGGCGGCCAGAAGCGCTGGCGGCGGTCTGCGTCTGCCGCACAATGTCTGTCTGTTTGTCTGGTGGTAGTGCGTTCCCGTCGTCTACTGCGTTCCCGTCGTCTACTGCGTGTGCTTTTTTTGTCTCCTACGGAAGTCGCATAAAAAAATGAAACAGGTCGAAAACAAGGGCCACAGTACGTTCTTTAAGACGCTGAAAGGCGCGCATTTAACCGAAGATCATTGAAAGACCGGAGGCAACACGTCGTCAATTTGGCATGGGTCAAAAAGTCCGAGACCGAGACCGAGACCGATGCGAAGACCGAGACCGAGACCGAGACCGATGGGAAGACCGTTAATTGTGAATCAGCCTTTACGCGCCAAATAGTCCTAAACCCCTGACAATAGTGGACCCCCCGCAATAGGTACAATGTAGTACCGTCCACACCGCTCCGGGGGTGTCGCTTGCAGGCGCTGCAGTCCGAGACAAGAGCCCTCCCCACGCTTTTGCGACAAGAACCGCTTGCGCTTTCACTACAGCGCCACTCTCGGCCGGTGCGTTCCATACGAGCACGAAAGTTGCCTGCACGACGAGGGCTTCGGATTCGACAATGAGACCGAGTGCGAGCACGCGTGCACGGCCAAGTTCCGCCACGAGCCGCGTGAGCTCAGCTTATGGTTTTAAATGTTTTTTTTTCCATTTCAAAGCACTTTGTTTTGACGCATTTCGGCACACGACCACCAACGATCGAAGATACGGCGGGGTCAGTCAGTATCGCATCGTCATTAGACTCTCCTGACTACACCCCGCCAAAACGACACCATAGACCATTGAGCTACATATCGTGCTTCGTTCTCAGTACACGAGTCTTTCCATATCGCAACCACCCACCGCTTTGACAATCGTGACGGGACCGCCGCACCACCCATTTCAGCGCCAATTCAAAAACTCGATGACGTCATTGTCGAGGCGGTTCGTGATCCTCTAGCGTACGATGGATCGCTCTCGAGACAAGACGTCGCCGTCGTCCAGATTTTCTTTTCTCAGCTCGAGTACGTGGAAATTGAGCAGGTACTGTACTTCGAACTTTCAATTTTAATCATTGCATCAAGCAATTATTTTTGCAACTTACTGCAACGCATTGCATGCGAAACATGCATGCATGCAGGACGCCAAGTCTGGAAGATGAGTTTTTTGCACGCGAACGGTACCCCACAAATTCTTAATGGGTACTGAATTGAAGGCTTTGGTGATTCAAAGTCTATTTTCAATGCAGTACGGCTTCAACCCGTTAATGCAGTAAAACATAACATTGCTGATATAAAAAATGCGAAATGATACAGCAATAGAGAATGAACCAACAAGCCATCTGCAAGCCTAAAAAATTAAAATAAATTAGCGAAGTAAATAACGATTAATTCCCGTCTGGCAGAGCCAATTCTTGTTTCGGGCCCTACCATTGACAAGAATTGGCTGTCCACAGAGGGGCCCTCGTCAGAACGAGCCCTGTGGATCAGTTAAGGCTGATTCACAATTAACGGTCTTCCCATCGGTCTCGGTCTCGGTCTCGGTCTCGGTCTCGGTCTTCCCATGCCAAACAGCCAAGACCGATGCGAAGACCGAGACTGAGACCCATAACGAAGATGTTGGGAACTTTGAACATTTGCTCCGGTCTTCATCGGTCTTCATTGAACTCGTGTTGAACGCGCGCGCTACCGTAGTCACGCTTTACTATAGCCGTCACTCTCAAAGAATTTGTCGGTATTCGCATAAGGGTAAAGCGACTAGGAAATTAGCCGAAATTGAAAACAAGGAAGAGTTTACGATGCGTCGTATTCAACAGGTGGAGGCGGCGCCGTCTCCTTGGATAATTGACGACTGCTCTTATACCAAAAAACCCCAAAAAAAAAACGGCGGCGGCATGGCTGCACGTCTCTAAAGGCACGGCGGCGGGAAAATCTGAACCGCCATTGCATACGTCAAGGTGGACGGGCCCGACGGCATTGTCCTACATTTTCTGTAAGCGTCGGCAAAAGCGGCAGCGTCAGCGAAAGCGTCGGCAGCAGCGGCAACGGTGTCGACGGCGGCGCTGACGACAGCTCCTGTAGCGGCGTCCGCGCCCCTGGCGGCGGCCAGAAGCGCTGGCGGCGGTCTGCGTCTGCCGCACAATGTCTGTCTGTTTGTCTGGTGGCAGTGCGTTCCCGTCGTCTACTGCGTGTGCTTTTTTTGTTTCCTATGGAAGTCGCACAAGAATGAAACAGGTCGAAAACAAGGGCCACAGTACGCTCAATACGCTGACAGGCGCGCATTTAACCGAAGATCATTGAAAGACCGGAGGCAACGCGTCGTCAATTTGGCATGGGTCAAAAAGTCCGAGACCGAGACCGAGACCGATGCGAAGACCGAGACCGAGACCGAGACCGAGACCGATGGGAAGACCGTTAATTGTGAATCAGCCTTTACGTACGCGTGTGGTCTGGTTACCAATATCCAAAAGCATCCAGATGAATTGACCGCCCACGTAGTGGTCGAAATCCTTGAGGGGGAACATGGGACGTAGGGCAAAGGCCGAACCGCTGCAGTGAGACTGGAAGCAGTAGAGTAGACAGTGAACTTAGACGTGGACCCCCTCTGCTATTGCAAAACAAATAGGAGCTCAAATAGCAAACTCCAAAAAAAAAAACCAAACCAAAAAGAAAATTACGTTAGAGAAAGCGCCGGTGCCATTGTGAGTGTGGGCGTGCTGAGTTCCCAAGGTCAGCCACCAAACTTCTTGGCAAATTCTGTTAAGCGAGTTTTGTGGACCGATAAGCTGGCAGTAGCAGGACGGACACTACCTACAGTATCCAAGGTACCGTAAATCCTCCAATACAACCCCCCCCCCCCCTCCAATAGTGCCCCCCCCCCCCCTCCAATAGTGCCCCCGGGTAAGGAGAGGTTGAAAAAATAGAGCCCCCCCCTCCAATAGTGCCCCCGGGGGTAAGGGGTATGTTGTGCCATGTGCCTTTTATGGGCAAAAATATAGTGGTAGGTACATTTATATCGTGTATACACACTACTACTAACCAATAATAGTACGTTTCAGCAACTATTAGCGGTAAATCAATCATTAAATGCGGCAAAAGTGATCAAAATCACCGAAAAATCGGCAATTTTGACAGCGAAACTAGCATTACCATTCAAAATTTTTAGTATGAAATAATTTAACCCCCCCCCTCCAATAGTGCCCCCCCCTCCAATAGTGCCCCCGGGTAAGGAGAGGTTGAAAAAATAGTGCCCCGGGGGCACTATTGGAGGATTTACGGTAGATACGCATGAGAAAGCA
The DNA here is from genome assembly GCA_030248085.1 of Paralinhomoeus sp. GSCO2_6. Lineage (NCBI taxonomy): Eukaryota > Metazoa > Nematoda > Chromadorea > Monhysterida > Linhomoeidae > Paralinhomoeus > Paralinhomoeus sp. GSCO2_6. The sequence continues at coordinate 39,348 of JASAMY010002840.1, forward strand.
TGTATAAATTGCGTTTTAATTAAACTGAACTAAACATTAGCTTAAAGGGCGTTAAAAGTTAACCATTGGATTTCTACTGACCATAGTCAGAACAAAGTTATTGCAGTTGTGAGTTTACATCTGAGAGTAACTTTTGTATGTACTTAAGAGTGGACTTGAGTTCCTGGCACACAGAGAACCCCAGAGGGCACTATTCCGCGATGCAAAAGTTAGAAGGGGAAGCAACCAAAAATTCAGTTTGGAAACCCCTTCCAGAGAAGGTTACAAGCATGTCCCTTGCCCGTTTATAGAAAGCTTCAGGGTAACTTGAAATTCTACCCATCCTAATCAGCTGACTGATTAGAATGTCTTTATGCAAATTGCTTGGAACATTACTATCCGTGTATGTATAACGAACGACTTCAAAATTGAACAGATCCGTTTTCTGGAAGACAGAAGAATTTACAATTGCAGTGCCTGCATCTATATGCAAATCCAAATCCAAAAAAGGAACATTCTGCCAAGAACCAGTGATTTCCAGAGTGAGAGATTCGTGATAGATATTGTCCATAAAAGGCTTCACATCCTGTTCATTGAGCACCAAAATGTCATCCACATACCTGCAGATCTTTAGGCCATGATGCACGTATTTTTTACAGTAATTAAACTCCATCATGGACAAAGTTAAATCGGCCACTAAAGGAGAGGCGTTTCCCCCCATAGGAACGCCCTTGATCTGACGGAATGGAACACCAGCAAAAACAATGAACGTTTCCTGCAGCACAGTGGCAATCAAATCCTCAACATCAATTTTTGAGTAGCATTTGCCATGACCCTCATTGACAAATTTACAGAAGCTGTTGCTTCCCACAGACAAATAGTCTTTCTTGGCATTACTAAAACACATATCAACCAATTGGTATAGATTGGACTGCATGATATTATGCGGGAAATTAGTAAACAATGTAGCAAAATCCGCAGTACTCGACTGCGTTTTTTCACGAGCGAGCTTTTCATTATGGTGGTTTATTATGATTTTTTGCAGAAGCATTCCATGACTTTTACGACGTTCATCAGCAACCTCGGCGGCCAAGTGGGCTTGTGGGTCGGCCTCAGCATAGTGACTTGTGAGAAATTTGAAATTCCTAGTTGAATATACAATTAAAGTTCCAGACTGTACGCGCACACGAATGCATTTACGCGGTATAGCTACACACTTTTAAACTTTTCAGGCGTCAAGTTTTGCATGATAATCTTGAGCGTCTGCACGCAGCAGTGCAAGAAGCGATTCGGCGGCCACAGAAAGACGCGGGACTCAAGCGATGCTTAACGTGCTCTTGTTTTACTATTTGTATTTACCGTAAACCCTATAATTAGCCCCCCGGGGGCTAATTTTTTCGTTCGAGCTCTAGGAGGGTGTATAATTATAGGGGGGGCTAATTATAGGGGGGGGGGGGGGGGTATAAAATGGGAGTGTCGATTGGTGGGCAGATGTTTGGGCCAAAATGCGCGTGGAGGCGATTTTTAAGGGAAAAGGCGCTGTGCACACACGTTGGTACACTCTAACACACTCTCACACAGTCTCACATGCACATACGTGTACATACATACACATACGCGACCATACATACACCCAGACATGGAAACATGTGCCTTTTAGACGATGGTTCATTTAGGGAGGGGGCGTAATTATAGGGGGGGGGGGCTTATTAACTCAAAGTGGTCTTGGGAGGGTGTATTATTATAGGGGGGGGGGGCTAATTATAGGGGGGGCTAATTATAGGGTTTACGGTATGTGCGTATTGGGTTGTCGCGTGCAGAAACCGCGTGTATGTACTTGAAATTGCCTCTCTAAGAGTAAACCTACTATAGCCTAAGCTATATAGCTACCTACACATTTCTTTTAATTCAAATTCAAATCATTCAACTCGAGCAGACCAAATCACTGGCCAATCGCGTCATCCTAATCTGTGCCGCTCGCGCTCTAATTTTTCGGATTCTGTGTCCTTTGGCTCCTAAAACTGTCGCATAGCGTTCCTTCAGCCAGTTGAACTCTTAGTGTTTCGCAAAAAAATATATACAAAGTACACGGGTCAAACGTGGAAGTAAAGGTATATTTTGGACGCTCAACAGTTGGTAATGGTAAGTTGTTCAACTGGACGATAGTCATAAAATTAACTTTTAAAATGACTGCAATTTTTTTTCCACATACGCTGTCTCGACCAAAGCTCAAAGCTCCAATTGTTGCAAGTTGGAAGCATGCTTTTGTGGTACGGTTCATTTTGTTGTGGCACCATATCTTTGTGGTACTCATTATAAGCAGTACTATGCATTAGTTTTTATGGTAATAAGCTCTCTCGCTAGTATGTAGTAAGTAGGGTACTGTCATTTAGAAAATCAAACAAACCAATGCGGCGGCTTCTAGGTGTGGTGGTAAGGTCGGTAATATGGGTGGCACGGTTTCTGGTGATGTAGGTGGTGGTGGTGGTGGTGGTTTAGGATCACTCTCGATTGATTTACAGCCGCCCCACATGGCGCAGTGGAAAGGGTTAGTCGTTTCACTACATTTGCAAAAAATAAGTACAATGACTACTAATAGTCTCGTTTTTGCCACAAAGTGCTCCATGCACAAGCAGGAAATAAAAAAAATTAAACCGTGTGCCCACGTATTTCGGCACCCACGTTTATGCGAGCGCTAACGCGCAACACATGTCGCTGATTGCATATTAAAAAACATCTGTATCCTGTACTTTTGCAAAAGTGTAGTAGATTGGAACATACATGAAACTGGGTTTTTGAAGGGGGGGGGGGGGGGGGGCGGAGAGCATTCTGGGGGGAGGGGAGGGGGTAAGCAGGGGTGTCAGAAGGGGAAAATGTACCTAAATAGTGCCAAAATAGGCGCTTGTTGGCCAAAAATTGGCTAAAAGTAGCCTATAAATAGCGATATTTAGCTGTTTTAAGGTAAACAAAAACACTGAAAAAGACGAAAAATACACTACGTTTAAAATTGTAGACAAGTTGGAGTACTTCAGAAGAGTCTGGGGGGGGGGGGGGGGGGGTAAACGTCCGACTGGAGGGGTGGTAACCCCCCAGTTACATGTATGATTTGGAACCATCGAATATGACGAGATTAATTAAAAATCAAGTTACTGTGGGTAGTAGTAGTAGTATACCATGCCTATGCCAGTGATAGCATTGCACCAACAAAAGGCACAAATCGGGCGGGCGGTGGGAGTTCTTTTTTATATGTGCGGGAGTTGCGGCATCGCACTGCTAGTCGCTAAAGTTCATACACTTGCTGAATGCTGCTGAGTGTTTCGAACAAAATTCGCACACTCTTCGATCTACACGCAGGCAAACGGTTGGAAAAAAGGAGCGAAGCGACAAAGCAGTTGCAGTGCATGACCAAATCGCGGAATCGTTTTTTTGAGACACTTCCTGCTACACTGCTGTCGAGAACATACTACCCATTTAGATAACTCATGTGCCTATGTACTTATAGGTGCGTTGTCTAATAGTACTCTTTGGCAATTTTGGGAGTTATGACAGAGAAAAACGTATACAGGAACACGGCAAAACATAATAGAAGAACTAAGAAAGAGTTCAGAAGACACTTGCTCCTTTTCGTCTGTTTGATGTCCTTGATACTGTTCAGGTGGATCTGAAGTACCGTAGCCTGTGTAGGTGTAAAAGTACATGCACTAACGTATGTGTACTATGCAGATTACGCAATGATTTCGCTTGGCTTACTAAATTGGAACGAGCATTTGTGCATACTACTCCACTGTGCCGAGCTGAGCGAATGTATAGAATCAAAGTTGAACCTCAAACTGTGCCAAATCCATGGCATTTGCGGACTTATAGTCGTATCCGCAAAACCAGTTGTAGCCTTTCCAGAAACTCTGCATGCGGCTCTGCTGCCTTGGATCCACTAAAAGCGGACACATTAGCCAAATAGACTCAAGCAGACACGTACATACAGTACATACACGTGTACGCATGTACAATGCACGCGCGCACACACACACAAGCACCACCATGGATATCAAATTTTCAAATTTGAAACCCTTACCTTCCTCCACCTGCACGTCCATGACCTCCAACAGTGGCGTAGACGCGAATTTGGAAGCCTCATTGTCGTCACTAGTCTCACTTTCAATGGCATTTGCGGTCCCTGCAGTGGCCAGACCACTCTCCTTGTGCAAGATTTCCTCTTCACAGCTAACTTCTGGTCTGTGGTCATCGGGTCTTGACAGGCGGCTGTGTCTCGTCCAGAATGTGGTACGAGCGAGCTGAAACCTTTGGTTTTCATTGAGACGCCACTTGGAGAAGACTCGAACTCCGTTGTGACTTAGGTATAGTTGTAAGAAACTGTCACTTACTTGTTGAACGCAAATTCGAAACTTTAGTGGCACGCAGGCAACGTTGGTGGCAAAATACAAGTCGACGTACACCGGATACTGAAGGCAGGCTAACTCACTCTGAACTCCTCGACAGGCTCGGTGAGCAGACTGATGAGGACGGTGGTGACGGCGGCGAGCCAGAAGAGCGCCATGGCGAAGTACATGTAGTGGACGCGGGCCACGAACGGCCTCTCGTCTTCCAGCTCGCAGCTGCTCGGCCCCGGCACCGCGAAGTCCAGAACCAGGCGGCCCACTCCCACGACGAAGCCGCACATCAGACCCCAGAAGGCGCCCTCAACAGGTAAACATCCTGGTTCGACGCCGCGCACGAGCTGGCTGCATGCAGGCTGCAGCAGCAGTCGCTACCGGTAGCAGTGCGGCTAAACACCCAACAAACCACCAAGCCAACTTCGAATCGACGGATATTGCAACGCAAGCGTAACGTACGTTCGCTAAGTCAAGTTGTTCTTATACATCCCAACCCCACCGTACAGTACCTTCTCGTTGGTTGTCGTCCAGAGAATGGCCAGCAGGTAGACAGCGGCTATGGGAGGCGCGAGATTCGCCGCCACCGCCTGGATGTAAATGTACAGCTCGGCACCCTGCTGCGAGTTGACCACCGGCACCCACAGCAAGGCGATGCCCACCATCACCACCACCCACACTCTGAAAAAAAGTCTCAGGTTGGAAAGACAAGTCGCTGTAAAATGCTGCGTTTGGCGTTTCGCTGAGTCTTAAAGCACACGTTGCACATGTACTGTACGAACACACGGAACCAGAGAACTAACTCCCCTCTCGTCCAGTATAGAAGGAGAATCAACTTAGAATTCTTGGTGCCCCACGAAGGACACTTTGTGCGGAAGAGGCTGTTCGAGCAACGACACAGCAAAATGGCGAAAATGTGTAGTGGTAGAAATCGAGCCATCGACCCTCATAGAAGCAGAGGCTGCCTGTCATTCCAGGCAACCAGCGCAGCCACACTGATGCGAGTTCGCAACTGGGCAACGCTCCTAATTTAGAGAGGTCAGATAGCATAGGCACAGGTTCGCGTGTTGCTGCCTACTTGTTTAGCCTTAGTGCGCGTCAGAGTCGCGAATGTACTGCACCTGCCAACGACGAGCAGTTCCCTGGGCGAGGCGTCGCGGCGTAGTCGGTGCCAGACGTCGATGCTGAAGAGCGTCGCGGAGCTGTTGAAGATGGAGCTCAGGTCGGACATCAGCGCCGACAGCATCACCGCCAGCATTACGCCGCGCGCCCCTACGCGCATGTACATACGTTGTACGTTGTACTAGATGTTACGTGGGGAGTGCGTACACTTGTGCACGAGCGTATTGCAGACTCAGAGGTGTGGGGACCCCCAGGGTGTCGCAAGGGGGTCGGGGGGGGGGGGGTGTGCTTACAGTGTATGTAGAAGCGCATGTGATCATTCACAAAGTTGACACTAGTGTTCGATATTACATTCTGTATTACCATGCGGGAGCAGCTCCACGACAAGCTTCGGATACGCGATGTTGGTGCATCCGCTGGGGTTGGCGCAGACTTCCATGCATCTTTGGGCAGTGGAGCATCCCACTGTCTCTGGAACGTTGTTCGAGCGTTGTCGCGTTTCATTTCGCTAATATGTTGGAGGAATTTTAATTACAAACACCTTTGAAAAGCACCCTTGCAGCCATTCCCGGCAACACAATGATGAAGAGAGGAAGCACTTTAATGAACCCGGCGAACAAGGTCGCGCCTTGGGCGTGCGAGAGCGACTTGGCCGCCAACGCGCGCTGCACCATCATCTGAAGATCCACCACTAGCGTGCATTATTTATTAGCGTGCACTAATGAGCAAGGTAATGAGCATCGAAAATACTAGCACCGTGCTGGCACAGTGCGCAGCTGTGAGAGAGGCTAGGCTGGATGGGCATACGCGCACTCAGTATGCTGAGGAGTGGATTGTTAAACAAAGAGCCCAGTGTCCAACAACAGGACAACAGCAACTCAAAGCAAAATCATGCACGAGAGATCGTCAGCACACGAACCTGATCAGCTGCCCAGTACCAGATACTGGCCGGACTCTGTCCAAAAATGAATCCCGCCCAAGGAAAGTCGCCATCGTTGGCATTCCGCAGCATTCGGAAGGCCTTGTCTTGCTCCGCTTCCAGACTGGGACAGAGTGGAAAGGAGTCGTTGCCGAATGCCAGGCTGGCGTTGAGCGCCGCCGGGTATGACGTCATAAGTCCCGAGAACCAGCCCACCCTGTGCAAGGCTGAAGAGAGAGGACAGATTGGCATGGCAAGGATGGAAAATACTGGATGCTAGACGTGGTTGTGCATTACGAGTACATTTGCGGTACCTACCGTACACCAGTATGTGTCACTGTGCTGAACAATACGTGCGCACTAGCACCTTTGTTTGGTACTGTAGCGCATACTGCGTCAATATGGTCCTTCTACAGTACGAGCATGGAAAAATGTGATCAAAACGCACAGATCACTGCGAGCACGGAGCCACCGACCAACATGAAGGCGCACTGCAGCGTGTCTGTGTATATGACCGCAGCCAAGCCACCTGAAGAAAAATAACACAGCCACATTGTTACTACTTGGCCACGATTTGCGTCCTACATAGCACCATATAGTCGCAAGTCGTTATTTGGTCACGACTGTACCTACCTGTTATGGTGCACAGCGCTGTGAGACTCAGGACCAGTATAACCGCGGTCCAAATGCTCCAGCCAAAAGCGACCTGGACGAATAGGCCTCCGGAATAGAGATTGACCTGAAAGCGGTGGCCTTCTACAGTTGGAATTCTGAATCGGACATTCACAGGCCTCCTAGAGTCGCCCTTAAACCAGCAACAACATTCTTATGGTTGGTAGCTGTTGATGTGACCTTATAACGGCAAGAGCGACAGAAAGTGCTGGAAACAAAGTGGTGCAGTTCAGACTGGTCTCCTGGTTGACGTCCCGACAGAGGATGACGGGCTCGTTCTCTGGGCTGCCTGCTGATCTCTATCAACAGCGTGACGAGAGTAACAACAACTACACTACCCGTCATGGGCCTCTGCCCTCAGGCTCAGGCAGAGTGGGTCTGAAGGAGGTGACTGGGCAGCGAGCATATGGTGACTGGGGGCCCAATGCTGACGCTGGTCATCAGTCTCTTGAGAGGGCTGCACCAGACTGGTGCCTGCCCATGCACGCTTGCACGAGCAACTCACGGAGATCTTGGTGAAGATGTAGAGGAGCATGGAGACGCTGGCGAGGAAGACGCGTATGCGCTGTCCGCCGAAGCGCTTGCGCATGAATTCGGGCAGCGTGTGGCAGCCCGAGGCGATGTACACGGGCAGGAAGACCCAGCCGAGCAACTGCAAGAAGAGCAGTGCGTTCAGCTCGAACGCGCCAACGCCGATCCCGCTGGCCGCCCCCGAGCCGGCCAGGCCCACGAAGTGCTCGCTGCCGATGTTGCTCGCGAACAGAGACGCGCCGATCTGAAGACATGTATAAGACTGCCTGCCGGATCATTGGCGCATTTCACCAGCAGCGGTGTGCAGTCACAGAATTCACAATGAGGGGCACTCATTGCGAGTTAGTTACAACTGCTGGACGTGGACAGTGGGCACTGTGTTGTTCGCGGAAACAGTTTAAAAATCCTTCTTGTGCAACTTATTCTCATTGATCATGAACATGACCTACTTGGCCTTCCAAGCAATTTCATTGATGCCTACAAGTAATTTGTGTAAGTGTCACTTATGGGGAGCCATGTCATAAATCGTCCAGCCAGAAAATAGCCGCTGATGGTGCCTCGGTTCGCTCGGAACAGCGACTAAAACAGAAAGAAATACAATGGATTCCGTTACACAATTTCATTCTTCTCACAAAGTTACTCACAATATTATGCACTATAACGAAGCATCGAACACCATAAATCCCCCCACCCCTTTGAGCGTCATGTGCGTTTGTTGTTTTTTTAGACCTTGGGCGTCGAGGATTGGAAGGGGTGGTCATTCGAAGGGGGGGGGGACTTACGTCACACTGCATCACACCATTTTCCAATAAAGAAAAGGTCATATCAGGGTGTACGCGTCAGCGTACAACCCTAATATGTGACAACTTCTTCAATGCGGTTCTTTGAATTTTCAACCGCTCATAACTCTTGATTGCCTGAACCGATTGTGACGAATGATAACTCAAAAGAACCGCCTTCTAGACCGGAATCGAATAAGCCATCCGCGTTTCGGTACTCGAGCACATTAAGACGAAATGTCCGAAAATGTTCCGAAAAAGTGGTGTTTTTTTTCCTGTTCTGCACACACTTTTTGGGTCGCCGCTCTGGAACGCTGCTGTCGATTTTGACGAAACTTGGCGTGAACACGTGGTATATAATCGCAATTTTGTGCCCCAAGGTAAATTCGTCTAGGTGCTACGGATCTAGAGTTATGGCCAATTTGGTCATTTTTTGGGACATAGTCGTATATTTTTGGCCAAAATCCGACAAGAGCAAAACTCGAAAAAAAGCCGAGTAAACACCCAAATGTTTTTTGATTTCCGTGAACAGTTTTACGAGGCGAGTCTGGGACGCTTGCATGACATTTGAAATTCTCACTAGATATTGAGATATTGGCATCCAAAATTTCGGAAATTTCGCGCAAAAAAACTTTGTTAGCTATAGGCGCTTCAACCGTTCGTGGCAGAGCTGTGCTGTAATGACAAAAGTTAATCGTCCGGACCTGGAATAGGTCCCTTTCGACAAATGGGAGCGCTCCGATGCCCATGTCTCGGTCGGCCCTCTTTGAAAGGCCATTTTTTGAGTGTTTTGTCCCAAAAGTTTGTTAGCTATAGACGCTTCAACCGTTCGTCGCAGAGCTGTGCTGTAATGATGAAAGTTACTCGTCTGGACCTGGAATAGGTCACTTTCGAGAATGGGAGCGCTCCGATTTCCATGTTTCGCAGCTCGACCCTCTTGGCGCACCCCCATTTTGGGCAAAATTTGGATCTATGATCGTGCATTATTTTTCATTTCCTGAACGAATTCTGGCGCGTGATAGCTCAAAAGAAGCGCATTCAAAGGGGGAATCGATTAAGTCATACCACGCTTCCATACGCTTGTGCATTACCGAGAAGTTGTTGGGGATGGCAGGACCCACTTTACATAACAAGGTTCTTGGTTCGTCGCCCACTCGCGCCTGCATCAATTGGACGGAAACCTCGCAGGCATCTATGCTCCACATCAAAAAATGAAATCGCCGGAGGGACTCTTGCAGCTACATGCCAGCTATGGTTTACTGGGCACATTCTTCTTTTTACCATGTTCCCTAAATCAAGAGGTCGTGGTTAGAATCCCAGGAACGTCTGCCTGTGCCTTTGCACGTGTCCCCTTGGGAAACCCATCAGCGTTGCTTTACTGCAGTGTCTCCAGTCCATTCCACATTTTTTGTCTCTTTTCTAGGTTCTTTTACCAGAATTTTGGATATTTTCTGAGCTGCGAAAAATATTTATGGACGAATGCTCGCTACAGCCCCTGATACATGAAAATGACACATCTGCACACCCGCACGCACGCACGCGCACGCACGCACGCACGCACGCACGCACGCACGCACGCACGCACGCACGCACGCACGTATGTACGCACGCACGCACGCACGCACGCACGCACAATGTGTACAGTGGTACACGCTTTTCATAAGCTTGATGGTGCAACACTGAACATGCGTCCGTTCTGGTCTGCTTCTGTGGGTTTGTATGTTTGTGCGTTCGTGAGTTTTTGATTAATCTTTCCTTTACGAAAAAACACGGTATTAAGAAAAATTTTGCAGGTGGCTGCAAAAAAAGGAGAATATGTGACGCTCCTTTAGGCCCAGTTTGAAAAAACGCGGTATTAAAAGTAGCCACTTCATCAGATGATCAACTTCAGTTTGGACAAACCGTGTATAATCGAACCAAGCGCAGCAACACGTCACATATTCGGCGTTTGTTGTGCGAGCCATCGCACACAGCCACAACACTACAACTATCAATCCACCCTCACAAACTCTTTCATCTCTCTGACGATGCGCATCATTCATTAGGCATCGTATGGATGGACAGGGCACACAGCCAAAGATTCTGCATAAATAATTTCGCTACCCTGCCCATCTTAAATTTTTAATATGTGGCTTGCCCTTACAGTAAGTGATATGCACCATCAGTTCACGATCTTGAGTACCAAGTACATTGTATACCCTACATTCAATCTTCGATTCTCGTTCATCTTTGTTCCGCTTCTGTTAGCCTGTGCCTATGGACGGACGGAACTGCCATCTGTAGACGTCCAGTCAAGGACAAGACCCGCTCTCGTCTCTGAGTCCAAGGAATGGAAGGCCTCGGTCCTCATGCAGCCTGGACTGCCTTTCCAGTGATCCAAGTGAGCACAACAAACGCCGAATATGTGACGTGTTGCTGCGCTTGGTTCGATTATACATGGTTTGTCCAAACTGAAGTTGATCATCTGATGAAGTGGCTACTTTTAATACCGCGTTTTTTCAAACTGGGCCTAAAGGAGCGTCACATATTCTCCTTTTTTTGCAGCCACCTGCAAAATTTTCCTTAATTAAAAAATCACAAAGCAGTGACGACTGAACAACTCACTTACATAAGAGAAAAATCGTTTCATTATCTAGGTTCCAAGCATGTGTTGTGTGCATTAATTATTCACTACATTACGAGGAATGTAACCCATACAAAAATATTAATACCTAGGTAATAACTACCCATAAAAAGTATAGAAATATAGAGATTGAACCAATTTCCAGCAAATTCGAATGACGCCACAGTGGCTCACTCACGTACATAGAATCCAACTGCCAATACGAGAAGCACGTAGAGGGCCACTGATACGCCATCCAACCAATGCATCGTCCGTTTTACAGTCAATTTCGTTTGAAATTCACCTTGTTTTGCTGAAGCGAGAATGTAAACGCTCTCCTTGGCAGGCACGTGCGTGTGTGAGGTGGGGGGAGGGGGAGGGGCGACGTTACCTTCTGCACCTCTAGGACGCGCCGCAGACACAACGTTCTGTGCTGAGACTGACGCACGAACGAACTGGCGCACGCACGCATATGCACTCTCCCAAGCATTTGCGTGGGCTGGCTCGCTGGCGTCGTACTACTACGCCTTTGGTCGCACCAGTGGCGTAGCCAAGGGGGAGGGGGGGGGGGTGGGAAGGGGGGAAAGCTTCCCCCTCCGAAATTGTCGGAAGCTCAAATTTCTTAGCTTGGTACCCCCTGTTGCAATGTGGCAATTTGTGCGTTTTTCTAAATCTCAATGCAAAAAATGATGAAACCAACGCTGATGAGCCAAATTTTTGTCTGCGGCGCATGATTTAGCACTTAACTAAAGCAAAATGGACCTTTTCAAACAAATGCAACAGGTAATAGTGCACGCATTTTCACGTGTGGCACATGGTTGTATTGTACTTGTACACAAATGGCAAACGCTGTGGTGGCATGGCAAATGAGCGCGAAGCGTGTAGACAGATACTGTTCTGGCAACGCCACTGGGTCGCACGGTGACATGTTGCTTTGCAGGGAAGGGGCAGGGTGTTCGGTCGAGTGCACAAACTGCGCTGGGGTCAGGGTGTGCACTAATGAACCACAGTGTACGTTGTATGAGTACATATGGTAGGATAGTGGGCGGTGTCGGCAAAGGACTGTTGGAAATCAACGTGTCTAATGCCTACACATCGCATACATTTGTCCCACTGTGAAAAAGAGTGTCTCTGCGCTGCGTACAACAACGCCAGACCCTTCAGTCCTGAAATGGATCTGCTCTTGCATCGACTATGACAGATATCCTAGCATGGCGGCATTCTCAGAACTTTTCCTGCGTAACGAATCCGACCATATTTGCAATTCAAATTCGAAATTCTCCTCCAGGCGTCTCGCTACGTAAGCCGATATTGGGAAAGCCCCTATTGCACTCGTAGTGTAGTGGTTATCACGCGTGTCTCACACACACGAGGTCGCCAGTTCAATTCTGGCCGAGTGCAGTTACGTTTTCCTTTTTTGCTTTTATGAAACTTTTGTTTTGTTTTGCGCACTCTGCAATTATATTACGTGTACAAGAGAAGTCACAAGAGAAGTCCGAAGGTACGTCATATACAGGGTAGTCCATTTATCTATCCGGGTTTTAAAAATACTTATAACTTTGCGTTTGCTAAACAAATCGAAACAAAATATATACACGATATAGACACAGGTGTAAAGTTTTTGTCTACGTAATTTTAACTCATTTTAACTCATTTAACTCATTTTAACTCATTCATTCTGAACTCATACCAAATTTGCAATACAGCGCGTGTTTTAGTTCAAAATTGCAGTGCAGTCCAGAATGAAATGAAAACCGGGATTGAGTCCGTGGGGCGTGGAACGTTGAGGCGCATACCGTAAACCCTATAATTAGCCCCCCCTATAATTAGCCCCCCCCCCCCTATAATTTGCCCCCCCCCCCCTATAATATTACACCCTCCCAAGACCACTTTGAGTTAATAAGCCCCCCCCCCCCCCCCCCCCCCTATAATTACGCCCCCTCCCTAAATGAACCATCGTCTAAAAGGCACATGTTTCCATGTCTGGGTGTATGTATGGTCGCGTATGTGTATGTATGTACACGTATGTGCATGTGAGACTGTGTGAGAGTGTGTTAGAGTGTACCAACGTGTGTGCACAGCGCCTTTTTCCCTTAAAAATCGCCTCCACGCGCCTTTTGGCCACACATCTTCCCACACATCGACACTTCCAGTTTAACACCCCCCCCCCCTATAATTAGCCCCCCCCCCTATAATTATACACCCTCCTAGAGCTCGAACGAAAAAATTAGCCCCCGGGAGGCTAATTATAGGGTTTACGGTAACTAGCGACTTCCTTGATCGATTCTCGTGAAATTCTTCACACAAAAACTTTGAACCTGTACCTGTATCGTGCTCGTGCATAAATTTTGCTTTGTTTGGTCCAGCGAACGCACAGTTATTGACGATCAAAGCCCCGGTTAGATAAATGGCCACCTGGTACAAGTTGGTGTGTGTGTGTGTGTGTGTATGTGTGTGTGTGTGTGTGTGTGTGTGTGTGTGTGTGTGTGTTTGTTTGTTTTGTTTTTTAATTCGTCTGACAAGGCGCGGCGCGACACGAGCGACACAGTGCAGCACAGGCGAGACTTGGGCGAGCGAAACAGGTGGAGCGCGACGGGTACAATGTAAAATCAGCACGCGAGCACCGTGGCGCAATGTACAACACACACACCGTGTACAGACTGGCTAGACGACACCTAGAAGGAGATTTACTGTCTAGCCATTTAAAAATGTGACAAGATTTTGATTTGTTTGAAGTCGTTTTTTAAAGGAAAGTAGAGAGGGGGCGCTGACCGTATTTTCAGACAGAGAGTTCCACGCTGGAATTACTCGATTGGAGAAAAAGTTTGAACGATACAGTCTGTTTTGTCTTTGTTGGACGAGTTTGTGTGTGTGTGTGTGTGTGTGTGTGTGTGTGTGTGTGTGTGTGTGTGTGTGTGTGTGTGTGTGAGCAGCTACATGTAGCTTGTTGTCTGTCTTTTCAGTGAAAAGTTTTCACTACAACCTCTGTACAATGCAAACCGAATGTGCAATAAATTCAAAAGTTCACTTGCGTTCTCTGTGGGCGGCTCGTTTGTATCAAACTTGTACCGATTGTACCGATTTATAATCATCCGCGTCCGTTTTCGGTCATCCGTCCATGACGGATTGAGGACACGGATGCGGACGCGGATGATTATAAATCGGCCCTAATGGAGGCACCACGCGACAGTTTACGGTACATGTACAGTGCATGCACACTAACGTTGTTACTACCAGGTTCTGTTTTGACTTGCCGTTTGCCTTTTCTTTCGACACCACGCTCGAATGGGCAAATATGACTGAGAGTCCAAAGTCCGATACGTTTTAGGTGCCCGAATAATACGAAGGGTCATTCGGGCGAGCATGTTTTGCCCCCTCCCGGCACACATAGCTGTGGTGACACAAGTCGGTCAACCGCATTTCGAGCGCCCCACCGCGCTCGGAGTAAGACGGCTAAATCAATGCGTTTACGTCCGAGTGAGTTTACGGACGGCGTTGTTGATCCGCGGCTTGATCAGGCGCAAACTGCATATATGTACGTGGGCTTTGCACAAACGCACAAAGGATGCCAGTAGTTCCGCTTTTCACACAGCGGCGATTTTTAAAGTTCCATGACCAGTTATACAAAATGAGTGACTTTCATGGAGAAGTGCTGTGGTTGGTTATCATAATCTGCCTTCAGCGCGCCACAGGTAAAGGAGGAGTACAGTATGACTGCTGACACCAATAAACTCGAGTGCGTACTGTGCGCAAACCCTGCATGAGACGTGCTCATTTTCTTGACATTTGTAGCTTAGGCCGTTTACGAGAGATTTGGTATTTGCCGAATTTACCGGTATGCCTTTCACGAAAAGTGTGCACGTATGTGCACCTCACGCACAGTAGCAAATCAAGCGGAATCCCTTCATTCAGGCACCGACTGCCCAGCGGGGTACGTGCACGAGGAGCGGTTCCAGGCCTGCTACCGGATGGTGCGCTATCACCAAACCTTTGAAGACGCGTCCGCAGACTGCAGGGCGGCCTGCAGTGGATGCTTTCTGGCGTCCATTCTTTCGGAGGAAGAAAACCACTTCGTTACGAGTAAGCGAGAGCCGGGGCAGCGTATGGCCTAGTGGCAAAGAATCGGTCTCTTGCGCGCAAGGTCCTGGGTTCGATTCTTGATGGACCCACTAGACCGAGGACTTTCATTTCGATGGATTTTCTCGTGCCATCGCTGCCCTAGAAGATAGATGGCGTTCTCCCAAAGGTCTTCGGCTAATTGCCGGCTCTGGACAGGAGTGGATCTGGGTATGCTATATATGGGCCATTGACGGCCTCCTAGCGTTGCCCCTAATCCAACAACAACAACAACAACAAGCGAGAGCTGAACAAAGAGACGTATCGTTGAAGACGGAAGTCAGCTTAGCTGTGCTTTGGGAATGGAAACGCCTGTACTACAGCAGCCATTCAAATCAGAACTTCTTGATTGGAGGGGGGGGGGGCACTATTGGAGGGGAGCTCTATTGGAGGATTCACGGTAGATTTACGAATTAAAAAGGAAATGCTATAATTTGTCATGCTTGTGTCGCTTGTCAGCAAGTCGTTAGCGTGTCATATAGATCTCGTCGACAGTCACTTCTCTGGAAAAAGTCTGGGCCGCTTCTACGTGGGCGTGCGAGGTCCCAAGTCTTCGAGCTGGCTCGACGGCCACCCGGTGGACTGGCAGAACTGGCAGGGCGCGCCGCCAGCCGCCGCCCAGGCGGGAACCGTCTCCTACAAGTCCGCGGACTTCGGACGCTGGCTGGCTCAGGACGGCACCTTGCAAGCGCCGTCCGTCTGCAAGAAATACGGTCCGAGACCCTGGGTGTGCGTGACTCACACCGCCGACGGCTTTCAGTGTCGGCCCTCTGTCCCGACGAGTCGTGGGCCTTTCATCCGCTGACCCATGCCTGCTACCGCAGCTCGCAGCGGAACCAGACTACTCACCAGGAGAAGGGTCTCGCGAATTGCTCCAGCACCCCTGAGCTGGCCAATAGAACGAGCGTGGCGTCCATTCACTCAGCGGTGGAGAACCAGTACTTGACAGGTTGGCTCTAGGTACCGGTCTTGTCACAATGAGGTGTCAAACAAAAGCAAATTTGTTGAAGTGAGCAAAAAAAAGTAAAGCGAGCAGAATTCTCAAAAAAAAAAAAACACTTGACTTTGCAGAGCTCTACTCGAGAAATGCAACCATGCTGCTGGCCATTGACGGAGACATGTGGCTGGACAACACAACGCTCGACTATTCAAACTTTGGCGAGCAACCGAGTTTTGAGTGGTCTCAACACAATTACGCGTGTACAACAATTTCGGTTTAGACACACGTGAAATGTGCTATGCCGCTAGCACAGAGGGGCCGTGGCACAGAAGGAACTGCAGCGACGAAATGCCGCTCGTTTGCAGAGGCGCGTGCTTCGGGTTATTGCACCATTCAAATTAAAATTGACAAGAAACGTTCGCTGTATCCTTGTGTCATTTCTTTTGGGCTTTCGGTGTAATGTGCATGGTATGGCCAGCGCATAGTGGTAGAGAATCGGCCTGTTGCGCGCACACGTTTTGGGTTCGATTCTCGATGAATTTCCACGTGCCGTCGCTGTGACTACAGATTCCTCTTCTTCCGAGTGTCCTTGGTAAATTATGCGGCTCTCAACGGGAAGGCGTCATGGAGATGGGTATACTTTATGGTTCATTGACGGCCTCCTAGCGTTGCCCCAAATCTAACAACAACAACAACAACAACAGCAACGCATGGTACCTTACGGAAAGGCCATCTGATTTCAGCGACTCCCAAGGCGCCATCGCCAGACGCGAAGGTGGACTGCGCGGCGTGGCTGTCTGCGGGCTTCGCGCACTCGGGCGTCTACGCCATCTCCTCGGCTGAGGACGGCACGGTCAAGGAAGCCTGGTGCGACATGGACACCGATGGCGGAGGCTGGACCTCCATCTCCAGGTGAACAGCTCATGCGTGTGTGTGTGTGTGTGTGTGTGTGTGTGTGTGTGTGTGTGTGTGTGTGTGTGTGTGTGTGTGTGTGTGTGTGTGTGTGTGTGTGTGTGTGTGTGTGTGTGTGTGTGTGTGTGTGTGTGTGTGTGTGTGTGTGTGTGTGTGTGTGTGTGTGTGTGTGTGTGTGTGTGTGTGTGTGTGTGTGTGTGCGTGCGTGCGTGTGTGTGTGTGTGTGTGTGTGTGTGTGTGTGTGTGTGTGTGTGTGTGTGTGTGTGTGTGTGTGTGTGTGTGTGTGTGTGTGTGTGTGTGTGTGTGTGTGTGTGTGTGTGTGTGTGTGTGTGTGCGTGTGTGTGTGTGTGTGTGTGTGTGTGTGTGTGTGTGTGTGTGTGTGTGTGTGTGTGTGTGTGTGTGTGTGTGTGTGTGTGTGTGTGTGTGTGTCTATCTGTGTGTGTGTGTGTGTGTGTGTGTGTGTGTGTGTGTGTGTGTGTGTGTGTGTGTGTGTGTGTGTGTGGGTGTGTGTGTGTGTGTGTGTGTGTGTGTGTGTGTGTGTGTGTGTGTGTGTGTGTGTGTGTGTGTGTGTGTGTGTGTGTGTGTGTGTGTGTGTGTGTGTGTGTGTGTGTGTGTGCGTGTGTGTGTGTGTGTGTGTGTGTGTGTGTGTGTGTGTGTGTGTGTGTGTGTGTGTGTGTGTGTGTGTGTGTGTGTGTGTGTGTGTGTGTGTGTGTGTGTGCGTGTGTGTGTGTGTGTGTGTGTGTGTGTGTGTGTGTGTGTGTGTGTGTGTGTGTGTGTGTGTGTGTGTGTGTGTGTGTGTGTGTGTGTGTGTGTGTGTGTGTGTGTGTGTGTGTGTGTGTGTGTTTATATTACAGTTCCCGTTCCAACTGCAGCTCTGTACAGTGCGTGCGCGCGCTAAACACCTTACGGTACGTGCTGTTGGATCGAGTTCCGCCCGAAATCCACATTCACTTGATCTACAGCGTGCCGTCTTCACACACTCCATAATCCACACTTCACAGCGAGCATGCATCCGACTCCATATACATCCAGGGTGGTGGACGGCACGGCGGAGTTCGTGAGGAACGAGAGCGCGTACGCGGAGGGCTTCGGCAACGCGTACGGCGACCACTGGCTGGGACTCGAGACGGCGCACAACATCTCGACCGCCGAGCCGCAGCAGTTGCGCGTCGTCCTCGCCAACTGCCTGGGACAACGACGCTTCGTACAGTACGCTGGCGCCCAGGTACAGTAGGTATGTACGCCGAGATTCTGGAATTGCAGCAGCGTACTGTACGCCTACATATTTATGTATAGCAACCATAGACCGTAGAAGGCACAGACGATTTCTTGTCGACGTCTGGGTGGTTCAATGAACTGTATGAGCATGGCCAAGGGCATGTAGTTACGTATACGGGGTGCAGGTATAAATTGTGAAGTGACAAATGTGCATTGGTGACCCGACCTGACCGTGGCACTCAGGTGCTGAACGCGTCAAGGGGTTACCAGCTGCTGCTGAACGCCTCGCATTGGGGCTCAGTGGAGGAGGCGCTGTTAGAGGAAGGGAGCAGCAGCTCGGCAGTTGCCCTTCTCCGCTTCACTGCGTGGGACAGCTATGATCCAGCGGACTTCAGTGACAGTTGCGTTGAAAGCAGCGAGAGCCGGAGCTTGTGAGTAGTCGTTGTTTTGCAGCTGCTACATACATACCACCGATACATCCATACTACTGTAAATTCCCAATGAACGCGAGCAGGACGTTCGCTAGAGAGGGGGGTGTTCATTTTTCAAACACCTACCCCCTCTGCTGCTTTGCAATTGATCTACCACGGGCGTTCATTGGAGGGTGTACTGTACGTGTAAAGTTTTTGCAACAACAACGCAGAGTGAACACTGTAGTCACATGTTGCGGTGTGTGCGTGCAAGACCGTGCGGCTAGGCCAAGCGATGATAAACAGCACAAATAGTCTGTTGGCTTTACTTGGCAATGCGTCGTGTGCTTGCAGTGGCTGGTGGAGAGCCCATTGCCCCAGAGCGCGACTCACGGGCAAGTTCCTCTCGAGCTGTGACAACGCCGAGGGCTTACAGCCAAATTGGAGAACGTTTCCAAATGAAACGCTCCAGCCCCTCAGCTCAGCCGTCGTCATGATTCGGCCTGCAGCCATTGGTGGTGAGCACTGCTGTACACCTTTGCATGATGATGATCCTGTACGCCTCACCGACACTGCACTTGCACTGTGCTGTATTTACACCTTGCATTTCAGTATTTGCGGCTACTATTACGTGTCGCGAAACACCAGGAATCTGGAAGTCAAGTCGACGTTTAACCTACAGTAGTGGCCTGTCGTTTAGTTGTGGCGCCCACAACTTGTGCGGGATTTTCCGAAGCCGATCTGACGCATACTGGCGAATACTTTGTCACAGTCGGTGGCTCCGTCCAGTCCATACAATGCAACAGTTCCACACAGGCCGCGACGCCGCAAGGTAAATTATCGTCAAGCTTTGAATGAGCGTGCCATTTTTCATTTTCTAACCTATATGTATGCCCATTTGCACATTTTTCACATTTTCCCGTGCGCTTGTCCGAGGAGGCACTCATTTTGAATAAACGGTTACAGTAGTTCTGCGAATGTCTACAGTGCACAGCATGACACCGTCGACGCACCCTTCCCTCTCTCGCTTGCAGACGAGACGCATTTCGAATTAAACGTGGAAGAACTGGCCGCGACCTGTCTGGAATACGTGGAGAGGAACCAGTCTTACTTCAAGACGGGCTTGTACACGATCCTGCTGCCCGACAACACAACGGCAGTCGTTCACTGTGACATGACCAGTTCTCAGAAGGGATGGACTGCGTTCTACCGGTGTGTCGGTGTCCGAACAAAGAACTAGATAGCCCAGTGGCAAAGTAGCTTGAGAGCGGGTTAGCTCAGCGGTAAGTCGTTGAGCTCAGCGCGCTCGTGGTCGGGGGTTCAACTCCCTTCCACCGAGGTCACTGAGTCACTAATCCCCGTGGGCAGAAGGATGAACGCTCTCATTGCCCACGATGTCGAGCGGCTCTGGGGCTTCGGCCGGATATTCGTGCCAGGTTGGCGGCCCACCAACCATCGCGGGTGAACAATCCCACTGTTGTGATACCGTGCTATTCGCCCTTGGCCCTTCCCCAATGTCTGACATTGCCTACGCCTCCACGGTGTGTTGGGATTGCGCCCAATAAATAGTAAAAATTGTTTAGAAAGTACCGTAAATCCTCCAAAGAACGCCCCCCCCTCCAATGAACGCCAGCCCCCCCCCCCCTCCAATGTAAGGGCAGGGGAGAGGGTAGGTTGTAAAAAAAAAAGCCCACGCTCCAAGTAAAGCACAGGGGCGTGGGCTAGAAAAACGTTGTTGAATGATATGCTTTTCAAAAACGGTATTTTAACGCGGTATTCTACGTTTGGGTACAGTATATTGCCTGTACGCACTAGAACAGCTATTGTTTAGCCGCTACAGAAGGCGATTTGCACCAATAACTGTACAATTTTCATGTTTTAATAACGATTATTGGGTCTGCACAGCATTGTTGCAGCACCATTTAGTAGTTGAGTTTATGAACGCCCCCCCTCCAATGAACGCCCCCCCCTCCAATAAACGCCCAGGGTAGAGGGTGGGTTGAAAAAATGAACGCCCAGGGCGTTCATTGGGGGATTTACGGTAGTCTACGGAATTCGCATTCAGCCACGCCGACGCGTCGTTCGAGACGAATCGTGACTGGGCGTCGTATGTGGCGGGTTTCGGGAGCGCGTTTTCGGGCGACTACTGGCTGGGCCTGGAGCGCCTCCATCAGCTGACGACGCGCGTATGGCTCGGCGACGACGGAGAGCCCAAGAACACGCTGCGTATCGAGCTCGTCGACTGCGCCGGAGCGCGCAGGACCATCGAGTACGGGGGATTCTACGTGAGTGCCCCAAGCCGAATACTGACTGGTGTTGTGGTGAGCGTCGGTGTAAGCGCAGCTCTCTCGCCTGCACTGCGTAATCTACAAACGCACACAGCACTAGCAGTGGGCGTGCTCTAACATGCCAATGAAGATTGTACAATACAACTGTGATTATTGTGCGTTACCCAGCCCATCCCAATGTCTGCAGATCGGCAACGCGTCGACCAACTATGCTCTGCACTTGAATGGCTTCGCTTTGGGCTCGCTGGGCGACTCTATGACCTCCTTCCTCGAGGCGTCGCACAACGGTCAGCCCTTCTCCACCTACGATCGGAACAACTTGGACTCGGGCTCGACAAACTGCGCCCAGACATTCCATGGGTAAGGGATGCATTGCGGCTAGGTATCTATCGAGAGTTGACGCAGGGTCAGTTAGGCGGAAGCTCGCGCGTTGGTGAACGTGGCAAACGTTTGGAGACCATTTCGTATTGCACCCCCCCCCCTAACTTACCAGGAACTTTCAGAGGCTGGTGGTACAAAGAAGACGGCTGTTACGACGCGAAGCTCACGGGTGACATTCCAAGCAGTTGCGACGACAGCCTCCTCGCCGACAACGTGACGGGAATTCACTGGAAGCGCTGGCAGGCGCTCCCGCTGCGCTCGGCGCTCATGCTCCTCCGACCCACAACTCACGGTGCGAGCGTGCTGCCTGTGTGCAGAGGGCAGCTTATGACCTAGTGGTAGAGAATCGGCTTCTTGCGCGCACGGTTCTGGGTTCGATTCTTGATGGATCCACTAGACCGAGGACTCCTCCATCCATGGATCTTCTCGTGCCGTCTGCGCCCTAGATTACAGATGGCGTTCTTCCAATGTCATTGGCTAATTGTGCAGCTCTAGAGGTCAGCTGAGGAAGGCGTCATGGAGATGGGCATGATAACGGGCCGTTGACGGCCTCCTAGCGTTGGCCCCAAATCCGACAAAAAGGGAGTAGGGCTTATTATAGGAGGCTGTACAGCACGAGTTCGCATTGCAGCCAAGGCCAGAGGGCAGAACACGGACAGGCCGACGTTCGTGACGCGATGCGACGTCGACTGTCGCGGCCCCAATGAGGAGTACGTCCTCGCTTCTAAAAACAGCAGCAAGTACTGGCCGCTCAAGACGACGCTGTACCGCATGGCCACCGTGGGCGTCGACCTCTGCAACGGCTTCCGGGACAGGAACGCTGGTCCCAACTTCTGCGAGGGCGTTACCCTCGAGCCGGGCACGGAGTTTGGCGAGCTGGGACACCGATTCTACGCGCTGAGCACCATGAACCACTGCGTCCACAGGCCGGGACTGGGTCTCTGCAGCCTCTGGAGATCGGGTAGGCATTCTTGTGATGTGTATGTGTAAATGTAAAAATAGAGACTTTCCATTGCATATGTAGCTACGTTTGAGGTTCGTGACCAATAATGTTCCTATGAGTACATACGATGTGAGTCACTACGTGCTAATAATGTACAGTGCTGGGTTTTTAGGGCGTAGGTTTATGTACTGTGCTTAGTTACCACCGTAAGCACTATTTTTTAACCTCTCCTTACCCGGGGGCCCGATGGGATGGGGGGCGCTATTGGAGGGGGGGGGGGTGGCTTCTATCATTTCAACCTAAAAATTTTGAATGGTAATGCTAGTTTCGCTGTCAAAATTGCCGATTTTTCGGTAATTTTGATCACTTTTGCCACATTTAATGGTTGATTTACCGTTAATAGTTGCTGAAACGTACTATTATTGGTTAGTAGTAGTGTGTATACACGATATAAATGTACCGACTACTATATTTTTGCCCATAAAAGGCACATGGCACAACATACCCCCGGGCACTATTGGAGGGGGGCTCTATTAGTTCAACCTTGCCGTCCCGGGGGGCTCTATTGGGGGGGGGGCACTATTGGAGGGGGGGGGGGGGTTGTATTGGAGGATTTACGGTATGTAGCAAAGCTGTCAATCTTTCGAACAGGCAACCTTTCGACTGGTCTGACGTATAAAGACTGCGGCGAGTGGCACACAAAGGCTGGCATGACTACGAGTGGAGAATTCACGATTGCAGCGAATCATGCAAACGCGCAGTTTTGGCAGACGCAGGCATACTGTAACATGGAGTCGCATGGAGGTGGCTGGACGACGCTGCTCAGGTAGTACCGTAAAACTAGCCCCCCCCTCCTATAATTATACACCCTCCTAAGACCACTTTGAGTTTATAATCTCCCCCCCCCTATAATTACGCCCCTCCCTAAATGGACCGCGCCTCCACGCGCCTTTTCGCTCACAAAGCTTCCCAAACATCGACACTTCCAGTTTATAAGCACCCCTATAATTAGCCCATTTATAATTGGTATGCACCCTCCTAAAGCTCGAACAAAACAAATACTGTAAATCAATTTAATTTGGGACGAACTTATTTTGGGACACGGACCCATTTTGGACATTTGGGACGCAATTTAATTTGGGACACAGAGGGTGTAACTCCACAGGATTTGAGACAAAGGGACGTGCGCCCCATAACACTGACTGAGATTCTAGATTGCTGGCAAGCACTCATGCTGCGTGCCAGACCAAAGCGGCCCAGTGGGCGTTCAATTGCGTCTAGCAGAACGAGCGACCCATCCTTGCACTCTCAGTGCATCTGTGTCATGTCATGCGACATGTCAATATACTGCAGTTTGTGACCAGAGAGCGTAAGCTAGATCAGCCACTCCCAGTTCCACCCACTGGCGGATCCAGGATTTTCTGACAGGAGGGGGCAAGGTCACAAAATGTTTTCCACAACAAATTCTTTTGGAGAGCCATATTTCGCGCGTCTGGCGCAGCAGCGGTGCTTTTTGAACTTGCAGCATTTCAAACAACCAGTTGCGCTGCAGGCAAGCATTTCTTGCGTTGCTACGGTGCTAATGCGGAAACTTGTGAGTTTTATGGCGCCACAGGCGCAAATAAAATCACTGCTAACTGCCGCATCCCTAAGTTTCAAAGAATTTTTCATTAATTGTAGTCCAAAAGCATGCGCCGCAGGCGAAAATTTTGGGTTTTCAACGTTCTTCTGAGCATTTTTTAATACGATTTGGTCACATTTGGTCTGCTTGCATTCCCTTACCCCCCTTTACGTGCCTTGGCCAAGGAAGACCTTCCGTCTTGCCCTACTTTAGATTGGCGCCTCCCATAAAAAATACCATAGTAGTCCATCCCTTTTTGGATCTACCAAGCTTTTGGTAGATCCCATAGTCCACACGCAGTGGTCCACCCACATACTACAGCGCCGCAGGCAAAAAAAGGGAAACAGCTAAAAATTAGTTCGAATCGCCCTCTGCCCCCCTGCGCCTGCCCCCCTTGCCCCCCTTTGCCGACAACGACAGGTGGGGGCACGCCTCCCTGCCCCCGGCTTTGGATCCGCTAGTGGTTCCACCCCCTACCACAGCTTCCCAAATCAATAAATCACTTCGCTACAACACGTTTTAATTGGGACCGATTAAATTTGGGACACTGAGGTCCTGTCCCAATTATCCCAAATTAAATTGCGTCCCAAAATTTCATGATTTACAGTAGCCCCACGGGGGCTAATTACCTACATACAAGGTTGTTGTTTGCTGTTGTCGTTGTTGTTTTTGGATGAGGGAGCAACGCTAGGAAGCAGTCAATGGCCTGGGCCGTATATACACGTGCATTAGCATACCCATCTCCATGACGCCTTCCCGTCGACTAGAGGCAAAGACATTTGGAAGAACGCCCATCTGTAGTCTGGCCTCTGGGGCAGTAGCGCGACGCAGACGCGATTGCAGACGCGTCGACGGCAGCCTCGCGTTCGCCAACCGCACGCACTTCGACATGCGCTTCGGCTTCGACAACGGCGTCGAGTACTCGCTCGGCTGGCAGTTCGCCGACTACCTCACGAATGGACGCGTCGCCTTCTACAAGCGGCCCTACTCGCGCATGCGCCTCGAGCTCCGCAACTGCTCCGGCGACCTCTTCGCCTACGAGACGGCCGAAGTGAAGGTTAGAGCCATTCCTGTAACCGGGTCTGGCAGAGTGGGGGGGGGGGCTGAATGGCCGAATTCTGGGGGTCTCCGGAGCAAAAAAAGTGGGGGTAGCACCGACCATTTTTTCCACTTACAATGCTGGTATTTTTTATTCAACTGTGGGTATAATTAATTAAGGAAAATTTTGCAGGTGGCTGCAAAAAAATGAGAATATGTGACGCTCCTTTAGGCCCAGTTTGAAAAAAACGCGGTATTAAAAGTAGCCACTTCATCAGATGATCAACTTCAGTTTGGACAAACCGTGTATAATCGAACCAAGCGCAGCAACACGTCACATATTCGGCGTTTGTTGTGCTCGCTTGGATCACTGGAAAGGCAGTCCAGGCTGCATGAGGACCGAGGCCTTTCATTCCTTGGACTCAGAGACGAGAGCGGGCCTTGTCCTTGACTGGACGTCTACAGATGGCAGTTCCGTCCGTCCATAGGCACAGGCTAACAGAAGCGGAACAAAGATGAACGAGAATCGAAGATTGAATGTAGGGTATACAATGTACTTGGTACTCAAGATCGTGAATTGATGGTGCATATCACCTACTGTAAGGGCAAGCCACATATTAAAATTTTAAGATGGGCAGGGTAGCGAAATTATTTATGCAGAATCGTTGGCTGTGTGCCCTGTCCATCCATACGATGCCTAATGAATGATGCGCATCGTCAGAGAGATGAAAGAGTTTGTGAGGGTGGATTGATAGTGGTAGTGCTGTGGCTGTGTGCGATGGCTCGCACAACAAACGCCGAATATGTGACGTGTTGCTGCGCTTGGTTCGATTATACACGGTTTGTCCAAACTGAAGTTGATCATCTGATGAAGTGGCTACTTTTAATACCGCGTTATACTTAAATAATATAATACTTATATATATAATACTTATCTCATAAAGCTTGACTCCTTTTTGGGCCGTGACTCCCTCCGTGACTCCCTCGAAATTTGCCATTTGCTAATCCAAAAAAAAGTTGCTAGGCAAGACAAAGGAAAGGAAAGCAAAGGATAAAAAACTTCAACCCCCTAAAAAGCAACTGAGTGCTTTGCTAGCAGTGACAAGGTTAGGGACACTCGTAAAAACTTGTTTTTTGCTTAGAAAAGCAATCAGTTTTAGACAGTGGGTTGCTACTCACAGGTCTCCTGCAGAATGCTGAACCAAATATCGCAATGAAGCAACCAGGCATAAAGATGCGTTTTAAGTTCTCTTTGCTAGTTTTGGTGTGAAATGCATTTGTCATAATCACTGTTGAAAGGGGGCAATTGGCTGCTGAGCTTCTGAAGTTTGGGCTGCAGTTGGATGGCAGTGAGCAGATTTCCCACTTTTTACCTGAAACGTCAGAAGAAACAAAGGAAATGGTAGCAAATATGCCCACAGCAGCTGAAATCAGGAGTTGTCACTTG
Organism: Paralinhomoeus sp. GSCO2_6; assembly: GCA_030248085.1. NCBI lineage: Eukaryota > Metazoa > Nematoda > Chromadorea > Monhysterida > Linhomoeidae > Paralinhomoeus > Paralinhomoeus sp. GSCO2_6. The sequence continues at coordinate 65,654 of JASAMY010002840.1, forward strand.
CAAGCAAGCAAAAGTGTCAAACACTAGCCAATCAAAATGAAAGTGATTTGCTAGTTTTTCTAAAGTAATCTGCCAGAAACTAAAGTTGTTATAGTATTACTTGTTTCAGAATTATCGAGAGTGTTAGAGCCATATGCAAAGAGTCCAGACTAATGTCATTTGCAAGGTCTGCAAAATTGCTCTTTGTGGTGGCTGTTTCGCCCATTTCCATGAAAATGAGCATTACTTGTTTTGACAATCCATGCTTTGCTGGCAAGCCAGTTATTAGGGGAAAAATCAACAGTACTAGCTAGGGAATAGAGTGAATGCTAATCATGCCATTACTGACAGTTACTAGTGATTGAACGTTTTGCGTGATCACTGGTGTTTCCTTGCAAATGTTGTTGCTTAGGTTCAAAAAGGCCGCGACATCCTTCCACTGTGTTTAGCTTTTGCTCGACTGCTCCTCTCCATTTCTCTTGGTTTGATAGTTTGCTTGTTTGCTGATCTGCTTTTGGCTACTGCTAGCACAGCACCCTTTTCTAGTTTATGTGAAACAGCCAGCAATCGTGAACGTGAACGTGACATGTACACCTATCGACATGCACATACGTGTGTCAGATCCGAGCACTCAAGCAGCGATTATGACAAATGCATTTCACACCAAAACTAGCAGAGAGAACGTAAAACGCATCTTTACGCCTGGTTGCTTTATTACGATATTTGGTTCAGCATTCTGCAGGAAACCTGTGAGTAGCAACCCACTGTCTAAAACTGATTGCTTTGCTAAGCAAAAAACAGGTTTTTGTGAGTGTCCCTAACCTTATCACTGCTAGCAAAGCACTCTGTTGCTTTTTAGGGGCTTGAAGTTTTTTATCCTTTGCTTTCCTTTCCTTTGTCTTGCCTAGCAACTTTTTTTTGGATAAGCAAATGGCAAATTTTGAGGGAGTCACGGAGGGAGTCACGGCACTACTTGATATCAAGTGGAGTCAAGCTTTATGAGTTATAATATAATACTACTACTACTACTATAATACTAATAATATAAGACTAATAATATAATACTTAAATAATAACAAATACTTAAATAATAAAATAATACTTAAAAAACTCACGCACGCACACACATACAAACCCACAGCAGCAGACCCGAACGGACGCATGCTCAGTGTTGCACCATAAAGCTTATGAAAAGCGTGTACCACTGTACACATTGTGCGTGCGTGCGTGCGTGCGTGCGTGCGTGCGTGCGTGCGTGCGTGCGTGCGTGCGTGCGTGCGTGCGTGCGTGCGTGCGTGCGTGCGTGCGTACGTGCGTTCGTGCTTGCGTGCGTGCGTGCGTGCGCGCGCGCGCGTGCGTGCGGGTGTGCAGATGTGTCATTTTCGTGTATCAGGGGCTGTATCAGCATCCGCCCATAAATACTTTCTGGGCTCAAAAAATTGCCAAAATTCTGGTAAAAGAACCTAGAAAAGAGACAAAAAATGTGGAATGGACTGGAGACACTGCAGTAAAGCAACGCTGATGGGTTTCAGAAGGGGACACGTGCAAAAGCACAGGCAGGCGTTACTGGGATTCGAACCAGCGACCTCTTGATTTAGGGAACATGGTAAAGAGAAGAATGTGCCCAGTAAACCATAGCTCACGATCTACAGCATGTAGCAAGAGTCCCTCCGGGGATTTCACTTTTTGATGTGGAGCATAGATGCCTGCGAGGTTTCATTTCATTTGATACAGGCGCGAGTAGGCAACGAACCAAAAAGCTTGGCAAAACCCACTTTTCACAACATTTCCAAAAACTTCTCGGTAATGCACAAGCGTATGGAAGCGTGTTATGACTTAATCGATTCCCCTTTTGAATGCGCTTCTTTTGAGCTATCAAGCGCCAGAATTCGTCCAGGAAATCAAAAATAATGCACGATCATAGTTCCAAATTTTACCCAAAATGAGGGTGCGCCAAGAGGGTCGAGCTGCGAAACATAGAAATCGGAGCGCTCCCATTGTCGAAAGTGACCTATTCCAGGTCCAGACGAGTAACTTTCATCATTACAGCACAGCTCTGCGACGAACGGTTGAAGCGTCTATAGCTAACAAACTTTTGGAACAAAACACCTAAAAAATGGCCTTTCGAAGAGGGCTGACAGAGACACGGGCATCGGAGCGCTCCCATTTGTCAAAAGTAACCTATTCCAAGTCCGTACGATTAACTTTTGCCATTACAGCACAGCGGTGTCACGAACGGTTGAAGCGCCTATAGGTGACAAACTTTTTTTGGTCGGATTTGCCGACATTTTGGTACCCAATATCTCATTATGTGGTTAGAATTTCAAATGTCATGCAAGCGCTCCAGACATTCTTTGTAAAGCTGTTCACGAAAATCAAAAAAACATTTGGGGGTTTACTCGGCTTTTTTTCGACTTTTACTCTTGTCGGGTTTTGGCCAAAATAAAACGACTATGTTTCGAAAAATGACCAAATCGGCCATAACTATAGATCCGAAGCACCTAGATAAATTTACCTAGGGGCACAAAATTGCCATCATATACTACGTGCTCACGCCAAGTTTCGTCCCAATCAACAGCAGCGTTCCAGAGCGGCGACCCTAAAAGTGTGTGCAGAACATGAAAAAAAAAACACCACTTTTTTGGAACATTTTTGTACAATTTGTCTTAACGCGTTCGAGTACCAAAACGCGGGACGGCTCATTCGATTCCGGTCTAGAAGGCGGTTCTTTTGAGCTATCATTCGCCACAATCCGTTCAGGCAATCAAGAGTTATAAGCGACTGAAAATTCAACAAACCGCATTGAGGATGTGCTCACATATTAGGGTTGTACGCTGCCGCGTACACCCTGATTCGCTGGTTCATGGTCGTATTACACTGAAAAGCACCGAAAAACACCAACATTTACTCACTTTTATTGTTTTTGTTTCTTTTGGAAATTTGTGGGAGGAGGGGGTGTTGGGTGTGTGTGTGTTGGAAAAATAGCGGGGCCCCCAAAGACCCCCCCCCAGTTACAGGTATGGTTAGAACCCGCAAAGGTAAAGCTAAGGAAGGTGCACACTTGTGCGCGAAACACGACGCGCTGCGCACTGGGGCTTCTAATGAGTCTTCTCCAGCTCTGTTTAAGTATTTTGTCTCAATGTTTTTATAAAGGTTTCCACGCGTTCAGGTTCGTGCAGGCGGGTCAAGGATGACGTTTGCTCTGCCGTCTTTTACGCCGAAAATCCAAGAGCCGTTTACGCCAGCGGTGGACCGAGTGATGACGCTCAATGCTAACCCAGCGTGGAAGAAACCGTGGTTCGGACTGTCCACGTTTGACCGGGTCTTCGATCGACGCTACGTCAATGAAAGCTGCGTTGAAGAAGTCGGAGGGGGAATGTAAGCACGTCTTCAAAATGTTTCACTCATCTAGGTATACTCCCCCCTCACAAACGATAGAAAGTACAGTGTTATTACCACTAGAGGAAGGAGAGCTGATTTAAAAGTACCGTGACTGTGCATATTTAAAGTTGTGCCTGAATAATCTAGACCGTGGCTGTTTGATGGTCTCAATGACCCGACTCTGGCTCCACGCTATCACAAGTCTTGCTGGAGTGTCATTCTAACCGGGCCATACTATGAGGACTGCTCCGTTCCGGACGGCAAGCCGCCAGGGATTGTCTACGACATCCCAGAATTGGGAGGGGCGAACTATTCGCACAAAGAGGTGCACTGGTTGCTGAGGCCCAACGAATATGACAGTGAGTGGAACGCGTGCGAGCAGTAATGGACCAACTGACATTCAGTACAAAAGTACTAAATGTTGCAGCGATCGTTCCAAACCCAATCAGCTGTGCAGCCTATTCTGCGCAGAACCACACAATCAACGGCTACTTTTATACGTTGCCTGTGGGTGAAACTGTTCTGCAGCGTGTGTGGTGCGACTTTGCTCTTTATCAAATGGACGGATTTCCCCGTGAGATCGTTGTCACAGCTTTGCGCAATATGAACCGTCTCTTCTTGTGACCGTTTAGTCTACCACTATGGAATGCGCAGCTGCGCAGACTGGTATGCTGCTGGACACCGAGAAACGGGAGTGTACGCCGTGCTCATGAATGACAACACTGTGAGACACATTGTGACGTGTGAAATGGAGAACAATGGAGGGTGGACAGTGATTGAAAGGTGCAGCTGCAACAAAAGAGTTGGTCGTATTTGGTTGTCTGAATACCAAAGTTGGTTAGCTATTTAGAAGAACTGATGGTCTGGAAGATTTTGACAAAGGTGCTGAGCATTTCAACGCTGGCTTCGGGACACCAAAATCGGACTATTTTCTTGGCTACAACTCAATCTTTGAACTGGCGAATGGCACAATTGAGCACATCATGAGAATTGAGATTACATCTTGCGAAAATGTAACATTCTTTCAGGAATATGTCGACTACAAGGTGAGAACCATGATTTGATGTGTACTGTTGCACCGTACGTGCATAAAAAATCGAATGTTCAGCTTGTCCAAGGTTATTCTGGCTATGCTGAGCAGTATTATCGAAGCTATGGAACCACTGGTGATTCATTTCAAATTGCTGATCTTTACAGTGCTATGTCAACAGGATGCACTGGAGATAGAGGCCTTCTCTGGCCAACGCTACCCTCGCAATTCCCATATGCAAGGTCATTCCGAATAATGATTCGACCAGCAGACTTTTCTCGTGAGCACATTCCTAAAGATAAACGATTCCTCATATGATTGCATTTTATTTTAGCCTCACAGTCATGGATGTATGCACCGTGCCCTAGTTCATATTCTAAAGAAGGCAACCTTGGTTGCATGCGCATCTTTGAAGGAAACTATGTGTCAAATGATACAAGAACAATTTGTCTTGAGTCACTCAAGTGCAACTCAACTGTGGAACATGCCTATCTGCTTGGTAATGAAACAGTATTCAGCATCTGTGGTGCTAATTTCTTTTAAAGGGCCTAACGGGGACCACTTGTTAAAGGGGGTGGGACACTGAAACCCTAGGGCAGCAACTATGCATGCACTGTCAGTATTTTGCAATGATTGATTTGCAAATTTGACCAAATACCTGATCAGTTTGATGCTGCAAAAGAGTGTTTGTTTCTGCATAAAATTGTTTTACTCACAATAGATACTCAGATATGATAGAAACTCACACAGAATGCAATGAATAATTTCTTCTTGATTGCATGTACAGAGCATATCACTCACCATATATCCTCCAATAGTGCCCAAGGGGCACTATGCTTTTTACCTCTTTTTAACTGGGTCATTATTGGAATTGTATTGCATTTTTTAGGTGATTAAGAGTTCAAAGTATCTCAAATGTCATTCATTAATAGGTGTAGCTGTGTACACATTACTTAAACTACTCTTGATTCGAGTCCATGTATAACACAAATCGTCTCATACTTCTCGCCCTGGGGGCACTATTGGAGAGGGGGGTACTATTGGAGCATTTATGGTAAGAACATACATAAGAACACTCCTGTGTGGTGGTATTAAAATGATGGAGTGATATCTGAAGTACCGTAGCCTGTGTAGTTGTAAAAGTGCCTACACTATCTATGTGCTACGTGCATTCTGAAATCATTTAGCTTGGCTTACTAAATTGGAACGAGCATTTGTGCCGGTGCGCACTACTGCACTGTGCCGAGCTGAGCAAATGCATAGAATCAAAGTTGAACCTCAAACTGTGCCAAATCCATGTCATTTGCGGACTCATAGTCGTATCCGCAAAACCAGTTGTAGCCTTTCCAGAAACTCTGCATGCGGCTCTGCTGCGTTGGATCCACTAAAAGCGGACACATTAGCCGAATAGACTCACGAAGACACGTACATACAGTACATACACGTGTACAGTACACATGTACAGTGCACACGCGCGCACACACACACACGCGCACACCACCATGGATATCCAATTTTCAAATTTGAAACCCCTTACCTTCCTCCACCTGCACGTCCATGACCTCCAACAGTGGCGTAGACGCGAATTTGGAAGCCTCATTGTCGTCACTAGTCTCACTTTCAATGGCGTTTGCAGTCCCTGCAGTGGCCAGACCACTCTCCTTGTGCAAGATTTCCTCTTCACAGCTAACTTCTGGTCTGTGGTCATCGGGTCTTGACAGGCGGCTGTGTCTCGTCCAGAATGTGGTACGAGCGAGCTGAAACCTTTGGTTTTCATTGGGACGCCACTTGGAGAAGACTCGAACTCCGTTGTGACTTAGGTATAGTTGTAAGAAACTGTCACTTACTTGTTGAACGCAAATTCGAAACTTTAGTGGCACGCAGGCAACGTTGGTGGCAAAATACAAGTCGACGTACACCGGATACTGAAGGCAGGCTAACTCACTCTGAACTCCTCGACAGGCTCGGTGAGCAGACTGATGAGGACGGTGGTGACGGCGGTGAGCCAGAAGAGCGCCATGGCGAAGTACATGTAGTGGACGCGGGCCACGAACGGCCTCTCGTCTTCCAGCTCGCAGCTGCTCGGCCCCGGCACCGCGAAGTCCAGAACCAGGCGGCCCACTCCCACGACGAAGCCGCACATCAGACCCCAGAAGGCGCCCTGAAAAGGTAAACAAACTGGTGCTACGCAGCGCACGTGCTGGCTGCATGCAGCCTGCAGCAGCAGTAACTACCGGTAGCACTTCGGCTAAACACCCAACAAACGAGTTGTCACCACGCTAGCCAACTTCGAAACGACGGATATTGCAATGCAAGCGTAACGTACGTTCGCTAAGTCAAGTTGTTCTTATACATCCCAACCCCACCGTACAGTACCTTCTCGTTGGTTGTCGTCCAGAGAATGGCCAGCAGGTAGACAGCGGCTATGGGAGGCGCGAGATTCGCCGCCACCGCCTGGATGTAAATGTACAGCTCGGCACCCTGCTGCGAGTTGACCACCGGCACCCACAGCAAGGCGATGCCCACCATCACCACCACCCACACTCTGAAAAAAAAGTCTCAGGTTGGAAAGACAAGTCGCTGTAAAATGCTGCGTTTGGCGTTTCGCTGAGTCTTAAAGCACACGTTGCACATGTACTGTACCAACACACGGAACCAGAGAACTAACTCCCCTCTCGTCCAGTATAGAAGGAGAATCAACTTAGAATTCTTGGTGCCCCATGAAGGACACTTTGTGCGGAAGAGGCTGTTCGAGCAACGACACAGCAAAATGGCGAAAATGTGTAGTGGTAGAAATCGAGCCATCGACCCTCATAGAAGCAGAGGCTGCCTGTCATTCCAGGCAACCAGCGCAGCCACACTGATGCGAGTTCGCAACTGGGCAACGCTCCTAATTTAGAGAGGTCAGATAGCATAGGCACAGGTTCGCGTGTTGCTGCCTACTTGTTTAGCCTTAGTGCGCGTCAGAGTCGCGAATGTACTGCACCTGCCAACGACGAGCAGTTCCCTGGGCGAGGCGTCGCGGCGTAGTCGGTGCCAGACGTCGATGCTGAAGAGCGTCGCGGAGCTGTTGAAGATGGAGCTGAGGTCGGACATCAGCGCCGACAGCATCACCGCCAGCATTACGCCGCGCGCCCCTACGTGCATGTACATACGTTGTACGTTGTACTAGATGTTACGTGGGCAGGGCGTACACTTGTGCACGAGCGTATTGCAGACTCAAGAGGTGTGGGGACCCCCAGGGTGTCGCAAGGGGGTCGGGGGGGGGGGGGGGGTTGCATACAGTGTGTGAAGAAGCGCATGTGATCATTCACAAAGTTGACACTAGTGTTCGATATTACATTCTGTATTACCATGCGGGAGCAGCTCCACGACAAGCTTCGGATACGCGATGTTGGTGCATCCGCTGGGGTTGGCGCAGACTTCCATGCATCTTTGGGCAGTGGAGCATCCCACTGTCTCTGGAACGTTGTTCGAGCGTTGTCGCGTTTCATTTCGCTAATATGTTGGAGGAATTTTAATTACAAACACCTTTGAAAAGCACCCTTGCAGCCATTCCCGGCAACACAATGATGAAGAGAGGAAGCACTTTAATGAACCCGGCGAACAAGGTCGCGCCTTGGGCGTGCGAGAGCGACTTGGCCTGCCAACGCGCGCTGCACCATCATCTGAATATCCACCACTAGCGTGCATTATTTATTAGCGTGCACTAATGAGCAAGGTAATGAGCATCGAAAGATACTAGCACGGTGCTGGCACAGTGCGCAGCTGTGAGAGAGGCTAGGCTGGATGGGCATACGCGCACTCAGTATGCTGAGGAGTGGATTGTTAAACAAAGAGCCCAGTGTCCAACAACAGGACAACAGCAACTCAAAGCAAAATCATGCACGAGAGATCGTCAGCACACGAACCTGATCAGCTGCCCAGTACCAGATACTGGCCGGACTCTGTCGAAAAATTGAATCCCGCCCAAGGAAAGTCGCCATTCGTTGGCATTCCGCAGCATTCGGAAGGCCTTGTCTTGCTCCGCTTCCAGATGGGACAGAGTGGAAAGGATTCGTTGCCGAATGTCAGGCCGGCGTTGTAGCGCCGCCGGGTATGACGTCATAAGTCCCGAGAACCAGCCCACCCTGTGCAAGGCTGAAGAGAGAGGACAGATTGGCATGGCAAGGATGGAAAATACTGGATGCTAGACGTGGTTGTGCATTACGAGTACATTTGCGGTACCTACCGACACCCAGTATGTGTCACTGTGCTGAACAATACGTGCGCACTAGCACCTTTGTTTGGTACTGTAGCGCATACTGCGTCAATATGGTCCTTCTACAGTACGAGCATGGAAAAATGTGATCAAAACGCACAGATCACTGCGAATATGAAGCCACCGACCAACATGAAGGCGCACTGCAGCGTGTCTGTGTATATGACCGCAGCCAAGCCACCTGAAGAAAAATAACACAGCCACATTGTTACTACTTGGCCGACGATTTGCGTCCTACATAGCACCATATAGTCGCAAGTCGTTATTTGGTCACGACTTGCCTACCTGTTATGGTGCACAGCGCTGTGAGACTCAGGACCAGTATAACCGCGGTCCAAATGCTCCAGCCAAAAGCGACCTGGACGAATAGGCCTCCGGAATAGAGATTGACCTGAAAGGGGTGGCCTTCTACAGTTGGAATTCTGAATCGGACATTCACAGGCCTCCTAGAGTCGCCCTTAAACCAGAAACAACATTCTTATGGTTGGTAGCTGTTGATGTGACCTTATAACGGCAAGAGCGACAGAAAGTGCTGGAAACAAAGTGGTGCAGTTCAGACTGGTCTCCTGGTTGACGTCCCGACAGAGGATGACGGGCTCGTTCTCTGGGCTGGCCGCGAATCTCTATCAACAGCGTGACGAGAGTAACAACAACTACACTACCCGTCATGGGCCTCTGCCCTCAGGCTCAGGCAGAGTGGGTCTGAAGGAGGTGACTGGGCAGCGAGCATATGGTGACTGGGGGCCCGAATGCCGGACGCTGGTCATCAGTCTCTTGAGAGGGCTGCACCAGACTGGTGCCTGCCCATGCACGCTTGCACGAGCAACTCACGGAGATCTTGGTGAAGATGTAGAGGAGCATGGAGACGCTGGCGAGGAAGACGCGTATGCGCTGTCCGCCGAAGCGCTTGCGCATGAATTCGGGCAACGCGCGGCAGCCCGAGGCGATGTACACGGGCAGGAAGACCCAGCCGAGCAACTGCAAGAAGAGCAGTGCGTTCAGCTCGAACGCGCCAACGCCGATCCCGCTGGCCGCCCCCGAGCCGGCCAGGCCCACGAAGTGCTCGCTGCCGATGTTGCTCGCGAACAGAGACGCGCCGATCTGAAGACATGTATAGGACTGCTTGCCGGATCATTGGCGCATTTCACCAGCAGCGGTGTGCAGTCACATAATTCACAATGAGGGGCACTCATTGCGAGTTAGTTACAACTGCTGGACGCCCCCTGGACAGTGGGCACTGTGTTGTTCGCGGAAACAGTTTAAAAATCCTTCTTGTGCAACTTATTCTCATTGATCATGAACATGACCTACTTGGCCTTCCAAGCAATTTCATTGATGCCTACAAGTAATTTGTGTAAGTGTCACTTATGGGGAGCCATGTCATAAATCGTCCAGCCAGAAAATAGCCGCTGATGGTGCCTCGGTTCGCTCGGAACAGCGACTAAAACAGAAAGAAATACAATGGATTCCGTTACACAATTTCATTCTTCTCACAAAGTTACTAACAATATTATGCACTATAACGAAGCATCGAACACCATAAATCCCCCCACCCCTTTGAGCGTCATGTGCGTTTGTTGTTTTTTTTAGACCTTGGGCGTCGAGGATTGGAAGGGGTGGTCATTCGAAGGGGGGGGGGACTTACGTCACACTGCATCACACCATTTTCCAATAA
>JASAMY010000486.1:0-75902 GCA_030248085.1 Paralinhomoeus sp. GSCO2_6
TATTAACTGCTGGCTTTTTTGGTTTTTTGGAGTCTTTCTTGACTCAATGATACTGGATTACTACCGTTTAGAGACTGAGATATCTTCATAAACCTAGTATTTTTAGCTAGGGATATTGCCAAGGTAACGGTAGCTCCAAGTACATACATAACCCAGCTATAACAACCACGCTTAGTGTCTTCCAAGAAAATTTTATACACACTGTTTTTGTTCGAATTTCTAGAAGCACAATAAACTCCTCCATTACATTGTTTGTAAGGACATTATGTGCAACAAGAACTAATTGTTCTGGACAGAGAAGTCATTATTTTACCTTTTTTGTCCAAGCAACTTAGATGTTTTCCTTTAAGCGTTTTACCTCTAGGTACCTTCGATAATCCTTACTCAGGGCTTGAGCACTTTCAAAACTATCTTCAGAACTTTTACCTGAGTTGAAAACCATCTCAGAGAACTTAATAAATCCACTGCTTTGACCGCTTTGCGGGGACTGGTATGTTATCTGCTGCCATACTCGTTCAATTCGCTTCCAATAAAAGCCTCTTTTTTTGGCTGCCCGTCCTTTTTTCTGTACGTCACTCTTAGTGATACTTACAGCCCGAGTTAGATGGTTTAACTCTATCTGAGGGTCATAGTACGTAAACGTATTGGTTTTAAATTCACCACTCCGTACATATGGTGAATGCATCAGATAAGCAATCTCATCAAAGGTGTTTGGAGCCGTATTTTTTAATGACTCAAACTTCGCTATCAGACTTCTTAATTCAGTTTCTATATCTTCCAAATGAGGAATCAGACCGTAGTTGGACGAGGGGGTTTTCCAGTAATGATATTCAATCGCCAAGTCCAAAACGCACTTTTTCAACTCTTCTGGTGTATGTTCTGATCGCAGCTCTTCTAACATTGCTAGTGCATTGCTTGATCTATTTTTTTCTAGATATCGAATGTGTTCTTTTCCAACCCCATGCGCAAAAGTGTATGCTCGCATAACTGCTTTTTTCTGTTCTTCGTCAAACAATTACGTTCACCCTTTACTTCAATTTTCCTATTACTCATCAAAGTACACGCGAATTCCAAATTAGGTCAAATTAAGTTCCGTCAAATGTTTCAATTAATCAAAACATCTAAACACCAGTATCACAGTACGCTTCAAGCAGACTCTAAGTAATCGCTTAGGCTCTTTCAGAATGACGGTGGGAAAGCACTGAGCTCACCGCAATAAAGAATAGCCCTCCCCCTTGATAACCACATCCAAATGCTTGGCAAACCATATCGAGAAAAGGGGGAGTTGGAGGGGGTTGCAAGCACATAACCCTACATTCAGCATCAAACCATCAACCCCGCCTAACCTCCCCTTGTATCAAACTCCGAAGATCTCAACACTCCGAGCTCAAAGGGGAGGGACTGGTTCTACACTCGCAGATAGTTCAATTCACAATGCAACATCACAACGCGCTGAAAACAGATTCTGAATAATCGCTTAGGCTCCTTCAGAATGACGGTGCTCGTTTAGCTCTCTCTTTCCGTCATTCCCGCGAACCTAGGTGAGACTGGGAATCTACTCACCAAAAACTCGATCGAAATTAATTAGTAAGAACACGAACAAACAAAAGGTGAAAGAAGGTCGCAAGCACCTAACCCAACATTCAGATTCAAAGCACTAACCCCACCTAACCTCCCCTTGTATCAAACTCCGAAGCTCTCAACACATCGAGCTCAAAGGGGAGGAACTGGTTTTGTGCTAGCGGATAATTCAGTTCACAATGCAACATCACAACGCGCTAAAAGTAGATTCTGAATACTCGCTTAGGCTCCTTCAGAATGACGCTGCTCGTTTAGCTCTCTGTTTTCGTCATTCCCGCGAACCTAGGTGAGACTGGGAATCTACTCACCACAAACTCGATCGAAAATGATTAGCAAGAACACGAACAAACAAAAGGTGAAAGAAGGTCGCAAGCACCTAACCCAACATTCAGCTTCAAACCAGCAACCCCACCTAACCTCCCCTTGTATCAAACTTCGAAGATCTCAACACAACGAGTTCGAAGGGGAGGAATTGGTCCTGCAATCGCGGAAAGTTCAATTCACAATGCAACATCACAACGCGCTGAAAATTGATTCTGAATACTCGCTTAGGCTCCTTCAGAATGACGCTGTTCGTTTAGCTCTCTCTTTCCGCCATTCCCGCGAACCTAGGTGAGGCTGGGAATCTATTCACCACAAACTCGATCGAAAATGATTAGCAAGAACACGAACAAACGGTGAAAGAGGGTTGCAATCACCTAACCCAGTATTCAACCTCACACCACCAACCCCACCTAACTTCCCCCTTATATCAAACTCCGAAGCTCTCAAAGCAACGAGCTCAAAGGGGAGAGACTGGTTCTGCATTCGCGGATAATTCAATTCACAATGCAACATCACAACGCGCTGAAAATTGATTCTGAATACTCGCTTAGGCTCCTTCAGAATGACGCTGCTCGTTTAGCTCTCTGTTTTCGTCATTCCCGCGAACCTAGGTGAGACTGGGAATCTACTCACCAAAAACTCGATCGAAAATGATTAGCAAGAACACAGACAAACAAAAGGTGAAAGAAGGTTGCAAGCACCTAACCCAACATTCAGATTCAAAGCACTAACCCCACCTAACCTCCCCTTGTATCAAACTCTGAAGCTCTCAATACTCCGTGCTCAAAGGGGAGGAACTGGTTCTGCATTCGCGGATAATTCAATTCACAATGCAACATCACAACGCGCTGAAAGTAGATTCTGAATACTCGCTTAGGCTCCTTCAGAATGACGCTGCTCGTTTAGCTCTCTTTCCGTCATTCCCGCGAACCTAGGTGAGACTGGGAGTCTACTCACCAAAAACTCGATCCAAATAATTAGCCAAAGCACTTACAATAAAAAATTCCAAAAAGCCCTTTACCTCAACTTAACTTGAGGTTTTAGCATGTTCATCGTTGGCTAGGAAATGACAGAAAGGAGCACACAATGATCCAACTAGAACATGTGAACTTAGTGGTAAAGGATATCCCAGAAATGCTGAAGTTTTATCAAGCGGCATTTCCGCATTGGTATGTACGTGATGAAGGTACTGGCGAATGGAGTGGAAAGCCGAGAAACTGGCTGCACTTTGGCGATGAATACCAATACATTGCAATGAGCGACCACGGCGAAGGCAACAACCGAGAATTAAGTGGTCACCAAGTTGGTCTCGCACACTTCGCCTACGTGACTAATGACATTGACGGCGTGACAAAACGATTGATTGAAGCAGGTTATCCAATTGCCCAACCCGGCGCAAAAGAGCCATACCGTAAGAACATTTACTTTGTTGACCCAGCTGGCTTTGAAATCGAATTTGTAGAATACCTTACCGATGATCCAAAACTACGTAACTTAACGGGTTAATACCAAGTATAAAAAACGCCAGCAGGAATTCCTTGCTGGCGTTTCGTTTATCAAGGGGGCGTAATTGACGATGCTCGTATCTATTGAGAAAGAGACGGGCGGTAAGGCTCTTCTCGAACACCGTGTGAGAGCACTAACTTAATAATGAAGATTGGTGCTAACCATTCTAAACCAGTCGGAGCCGGGACTAATGTCGAAAGAATGATGGATAACATGACTGCAAGTAGCGCAACCGGACGTTGTAGATAAAGCGGCAGGAAGTGCAAAAACACAACCGATACCATCATCACGGCATACCAGAAAAACGCGTAAGACCAAGCGACATCAAAACATAGCGGCACAGCAAACAATTGAAAGTGAATAGCAGGGAACAAGAATTTGCTGCCTACCAATTTGCCCATCCAAGTCAGCTCTAGTTTTTGGTCGGTATGTAGAAATCGCTTCATCGAGCCTAAAGAGTTCGTCAGAACACCTCCAATCATATCTAACGTGAGCAATGACGCGACAATAATTTGAAGCCAACTCCACTCCAAGGTTTGCCATGCAAAAAAGTAGAGGATCACTGGAGCAATAAACGCTGCGTAATTGGCGATCATGGATTCCGCTTTGGTTGCACCAAACCCAGTCGTGAAGTTGAACTTACCCTCACAATCCCAATTGATATGCGCATTCTTTATCGTAGTTTTACTCGTAGACATCATTCGATCCCCTTCATTTAAACGGCTTATTCATTTCAAATCTTTTAAGACCACTTGGTCTATAAAAAGAATAATCGATCAAAACTTATCCTGTCAAACTTTTTAGACCACATGTACTAAAATAAAAATAAAGCCAGTTGAGTCTCCTCTACTGGCTTTATCTGTTTGTTGTCCAGACTGATCTATTTGTCGTCATCAACGCTGCTTGGCGAAGACTTGGGTCCAGTAATAGCGATAATTCGTCGATTGGTTCTCCACCATGGATGAGCCCATCTGGTCGAAGTCGGCGTTCATGATATTGAGGCAGTGCCCTTCACTCGATAGCCAAGAGTTCATTACCGCATCGATTGAACGTTGCCCTCTCGCGACATTCTCTCCTAACCTGCTCCAAGCATAACCTGTGGCATTGACGCGACTGGAAAGCGTGCTGCCATTTGAACCGGTATGGCTCATAAAATCACTGTTTGCCATATCGCTAGAGTGTCCATACGCTGCGCTTTCTAAATCGTAACTCCAAGTAAGCGCTCCAACGGGAGGCATAGTTCTTGAGCCACATTGCTGAGTTTTAGATCGAGCATCGTTAACTGCGGCAAGCATTTGCTCGGCAAAAGTGGTGGCTGTAGGTGGTGTATCAGGGGATTGTGAGCCGCTGTCTGCAGGTGATGACGAATCTCCATCGCCACCGCATGCACTGAGAAGTAGCGCCAAAGTAGGCACTAAGATCTTTGTTGGCATTGTCTGTCCTTATCTGTTTGACGAAAGGCAAAAAACGCTTTCGATAACCAAGTTCAATAACCTAACAAAAACCAATACAAGCACCATATGGTGCAAGGTGTTTTAACCAAATACTCACGCTACGCTTTCATAGCTCGAATTTGCTTACAACTGGAGATTCAATTCCATATCGATACGGTGCATATCGACACCCCAACCATCAGGGATGTAGTTCAGCTCTACGGCACCATATTTGGCAAAAAACGGCGCAGATAAATGACTTGCGGCGATTTTGATTTGGGGGATGTTCAACTGCTCAGCTCGGTGAATCGCTCGACTCATAAACTCATGACCAATCTTCATGCCTTGCGCTTTTGGTGAGATTAAAATCCAGTTCAAGCTATGAAATGCCTGTGTTTTGCCACTCAAACCATAAGCACCAACGAGTTCACCATTTAGAAAGCACACTTCATAACCTTGTGGGTCACTATCAAGAAACTCCGCGTAATCTTCTCTTTCATTGATTGCGAAATATTCTGGGCAGTTTTCATCGAAGATGCGCAGACAATCCTCTTTATCACTTGGTAGGAAGGCTCTGAAACTTATGTTGTTGGTCATAAAATTATCTCTTTAGAATCGATTCGTGCTTACTATGAGGGTATGTAAGACCTTACTAAATCTCTGTCGTCATGGTCAGGATTTCATTAATAAGGAACTGAGCTTTGTCGTTATCTAACTGGCGTTTGTGATAGATACCGACGTTACCGATTTTACTGGTATCTGTATGCAAACACTTCACGCCGTTTTTCTCCATCCAACCGTTCATCTTATCGCTGTAAGGCATAATAGCATTGGTCGTTTCGAGCAAATCCAAGCTAGCAAGCAGAGAACCGACTTCATAAACCACAAGTGCAGTTTCATTGGATTGGTTGAAGATTTGATCGTACTCGAATGCGTTGTTGAGCACTGAGCTGTATCGAGAATGCCCCGGCGTTACGCGGATCAGTGGATAAGCAGACATCGCCTCGGATGGTGATTCCAAAAACATTTTGTCATTAAGTAGAGGGTGGTCTCGATGAACAAAGAAAGACTCTTGATCTTGGAACAGCGGTCTGAACACCACCGGCATAAGATCTTTCAATCCGCCGATTTCGTGACCAATAAATAAATCTATATCACCTTGAATCAGGTGCTGCATCAAAGAAAGGTTGTTGCCAAATTCAATATAGAGTGAGCTATGAGGATGCGCTTCTTGGTATTTGGTGATCCCATGTCGCACAAAAAGCTCCCACCACGCTTCACCAACACCGATCTTCAGTTTACCGTGTTCCCTTTGATGCATGTCTTGAATTTTGTGCATCAAATCGAGGTGCTTTTCTTGCTGTTCCTCGACATAACGGAGAAATACTTGCCCGTATTCTGTCAGCTCTACGCCTTTAGAACGACGTATTAATAGCGATACACCCATATCGCTTTCTAGCTTCTTGATCGCCGTTGTCAGGGTTGGTTGTGTTACATGCAGCAGCTCAGACGCCTTCTTGATGTTTCCGGTTCTGGCTACGGTCAGAAAATATCGATTCACTCGATTCATCATCGCCCACTCATTTAGGTATCAATTTTTCCTATATCATAAGCAAAAAGTTCAATTTCTACTAGCGGGGAAAAGCCACTATATTTTGTCTTAGATTTTTGATTGAAAAGGCACAAACAACATGGAAAAAACGTGGTGGCATAATGCAGTCGTTTATCAGATTTACCCACGCAGTTTTTACGACTCCAACAATGATGGCATCGGTGATCTAAAAGGTGTCATCAGCAAACTGGATTACTTGAAAAACCTTGGCATCAACGTGATTTGGCTCTCTCCTGTTTACCAATCGCCAATGGATGACAACGGTTACGACATTTCAGACTATCAAGCCATCGCACGTGAGTTCGGCACCATGGAAGACATGGAACAGCTATTCAAAGAAGCTGGCGAGCGTGATATCAAAATCGTTATGGATTTGGTGGTTAACCACACTTCGGATGAGCACCCTTGGTTCGTTTCTGCGCGTGAATCTAAGGATAGCCCGTACCGCGATTACTACATCTGGCGTGATGCAGACTCAGAAGGCAATCTACCAAATAACATCGAATCGATTTTTGGTGGCGATGCTTGGCAATGGGACGAGAAAACCGAGCAGTACTACTTCCACCTCTTTTCAAAACGCCAGCCAGATTTGAACTGGGAGAACCCGAAAGTTCATCAAGAAGTATTCAAGATGATGAACTGGTGGATTGAAAAAGGCATCGGCGGTTTCCGATTGGATGTGATTGATCTGATAGGAAAAGAAGTCGACAAAGGCATCACGGGCAATGGCGATCGCCTGCACCCGCTGCTGCAACAAATGAACAAAGAAACCTTCGGTGGCAAAGATGTATTAACGGTCGGCGAAACTTGGGGGGCAACGCCTGAGATCGCTAAGCTGTACAGCGCGCCAGAGCGTCATGAGCTGTCGATGGTGTTCCAATTTGAACACATTACCCTAACCTGGCAAGGTGGCGACAAATGGCAGCCGATTCCGCTCGACCTTAAAGAATTCAAAGACGTGCTAACCAAGTGGCAAGTCGAGCTGCAAGACACGGGTTGGAACTCCCTATTTTGGAACAACCACGATTTGCCTCGTGCAGTGTCGAAGTTTGGCAATGACAAAGCCTATCGAGTCGAGTCAGCCAAGATGCTAGCAACAACGCTGCACTTTTTGAAAGGCACGCCATACATCTATCAAGGCGAAGAGATTGGCATGACCAACGTGGCGTTCGACCAACTAAGCGATTACCGCGATATCGAAACGCGACAATTCTACGATGTGAAAACCGCTGCCGGTATCAGCCACGAGCACATGATGGATGCGATTCACAAGAACAGTCGTGATAACGCGCGTACACCAATGCACTGGAACGCATCAGAGCACGCGGGCTTTACCAGCGGAGCACCTTGGATTGCGGTCAACCCGAACTACCCACAGATTAACGTGGAAGCAGCGCTTAACGATTCGAACTCGATCTTCTACCACTACAAAAAGCTCATTGAGCTGCGTAAACGTCATGAAACCATCGTCTACGGAAGCTTCACTCCAGTATGGCAAGAGCATCAACACGTGTTTGGCTACGTGCGCGAATACCAAGGTGAACAGTTGTTTATCGTGAGTAACTTCTCAGAGTACGAGCAAACACTGCAAGTTCCAACCCAATATCAAGCCGATCAGGTAGAGTGCTTAATCAGTAACTATGCGACGCCTTGCGCGATTGCAGCGACGATAACCCTCGCACCTTACGAGTCTTTCGCAGTCAAACTGAAATAAATTTTGGAGGATATGGGAGCCACGAGCTCCCTTAAATATCTATGAATTCCGCAGCGAACGTTTATCAAGTTTTCACCCGACTATTTGGCAACACCAACACCACCAATCAACCTTGGGGCACCATTGAGCAAAACGGCGTCGGTAAGTTCAGTGACTTTAACGACAAGGCGCTCACTGCCATTCAACAGCTTGGCATTACGCACATCTGGTACACCGGAGTACCACACCATGCGGTGATCCGCGATTACAGTGCCATTGGCATTGAGAACGACCATCCAGCGGTGGTGAAAGGACGTGCAGGCTCGCCTTATGCGGTAAAAGATTATTACTCCGTAAATCCCGATTTGGCGGATAATCCAGCACATCGATTAGAAGAGTTTGAAGCCCTTATCGAGCGTACGCATGCGCATAACATGAAGGTCATTATCGATATTGTGCCAAACCACGTTGCCAGACGTTATCAAGGTTTGAACAACCCTGTCGGTGTACGAGATTTTGGTGCCGATGACGATACGAGCGCTGAGTACCATCGTGACAACAATTTCTATTACGTTCCTAATCAAGCGTTTGAGTTGCCTAACATTCCTGAGCAATTTTCCCCGCTAGGTGACCCGACGCTGATTAGGAACCTTTCTAATTTTGAAAAATTGCCTGCCTTTGAAGAGTTTCCCGCCAAATGGACCGGCAACGGCTCTAGGCTTGCTCAGCCGCAATTTGATGATTGGTATGAAACCGCCAAAATCAATTACGGCGTGCGCCCAGGCGGCAGCAAAGATTTCCCAGAACTGCCAGCCGATTACGCAAACAAATCCCATGCTGAGCATTTGCAATTCTGGCAAGACAAAACGCTGCCAAACTCTTGGTATAAGTTCCGCGACATCGCGCTTTACTGGATAGACAAAGGCGTCGATGGCTTCCGTTATGACATGGCGGAAATGGTGCCTGTCGAGTTTTGGAGCTTTATGAATTCCAGCATCAAAGCAGTCAATCCAGAGGCGTTTATGATGGCAGAGGTGTATCAACCGCACCTGTATCGCGACTACATTCATCTCGGCAAGATGGACTATCTGTACGACAAAGTTGACCTCTATGATTGCCTCAAAGACGTGATGCACAGCAAACAGCATGTGAGCAAAATCAGTGAGATTCAAGAAAGCATGATGGATATTGAACACCACATGCTGCACTTCCTTGATAACCACGATGAGCAGCGTCTTGCCTCGCCTGAATTTGCTGGCAGTGCAGAGAACGGCTTGCCCGCTATGTTGATTTCTACCCTGCTTAGCACCTCACCAACCATGGTGTATTTCGGACAGGAAGTGGGAGAAGCAGGAAGAGAAAACGCAGGCTTTGGGCAACCAAGTCGTACCTCCATCTTTGATTACATCGGTGTCCCAGAACACCAAAAGTGGATGAATCATGGCAAGTTCGACGGGGGCTTGTTATCGCAACAACAGAAAGAAGTAAGAGCCTATTATCAACGCTTACTCAACTTAGCTTTGACCTCGCCAGCCAAAATGGGAGGTTACTTTGACCTGTATCCAAGTAATCAACAAGCCTTGGGGGAAGAGTCATTCTGCTTTGCTCGCTATTCGAGTCAGCAATTGATTTTGGCAGTCGCACGATTAAGGGGAGAACAACCTCAAAACATAGAGTTGGTCATGCCATCTGAGCTGATCAAAAAACTCGAACTGCGCGATGGCGAGTACATCTTAAAAGACGCTATGAATCGTCTTTCTCCACTCACCTTACGCGTCGAAAATGGTGTCGGTAAATGCCAACTGAATATCGAGCCACAGTGCGCTAGTGCTTTCACACTAGATATAGACACTTCCATCGCAGATTAAATTTGGCTGCTGTTCACAAAAACAGTCAAAACCTTCCAAATCCCTTCTCTACATCAACCACCACAAAGCATTGGCTACTGGGTATCGCCCGAGCCAATGCGCTTCCCCGATCACATTCCAACGCATTGATATAGAAAAATGTAATACCAACGACAAAGAAATCAATTTTAACCGCAGAGTGCATCCCCGTATTATCCAACCGTGAAACAACAGCTGACGTCCAGTCACTAGGTTTGAAACAAGGAATCTATCGCAATGAAACCTATTCTAAAAACACTTTCGCTTTGCACTTTATCTGTTCTTTTAGCGCCTTCTGTTTCTGCAATGCAGGAAGGTGAAATCATCATTTGGATCAACGGTGATAAGTCTTACCAAGGATTGAGCCAAATTGGTCAACAGTTCGAAGAAGATACGGGGATTAAGGTTAATGTTCAGCACCCGGATTCTCTAGAAGAAAAGTTCCAACAACACGCCGCGACAGGCGGTGGTCCTGACATCATCTTCTGGGCACACGACCGTTTTGGTGGCTACGCTCAAGCGGGCTTACTGCAAGAAGTGAAACCGAGCCAAGAGTTTAAAGATAAGCTTGTCGATTTCAGTTGGGATGCAGTCACTGTAGATGGCAAAATCTTTGGCTACCCTCTGGCTATCGAAGTCCCTTCTCTAATTTACAACAAAGACCTGTTGCCAAACCCACCTAAGAGTTGGGAAGAGCTGGAGTCCATCCACCAAGCGATGCAAAAACAAGGCAAGAAAGCGATCATGTGGGACGTGAAAAACGCTTACTTCACTTGGCCAATGATTTCAGCTGGCGGCGCTTATGCTTTTGGTAAAACAGCAGAAGGCTACGATGCTAAAGACACGGGTGTAAACAATGAAGCGGGAGTGGCTGGTCTGCAATTCCTTGTCGACATGGTCAACAAAGGCATCGTCGACCCAAATATGGATTACTCAGTATCCGAAGCGTCGTTCACCAAAGGTGAAGTGGCAATGACCATCAACGGTCCGTGGTCTTGGGGCAACCTAGACAAAATGGATGTGAACTACGGCGTTGCCGTGTTGCCAACCTTAAACGGCGGTAAAGGTAACCCATTCGTTGGCATTTTGAGTGCGGGTATTAACGCATCAAGCCCAAACAAAGATCTGGCTGTTGAGTTTCTAGAAAACTACCTATACCAAGACGCCGCATTGAAGATCATGGATGACGACAAGCCACTTGGTGCCGTGACACTAAAATCGTTCCAGAAAGTGCTGGAAAGTGACGAGCGCATTAAATCAACCATGATCAACGCAGAAAACGGCGAGATCATGCCGAACATCCCTCAAATGACGTCTTACTTCTTTGCGGAAGGTGCTGCTATCGATAACGCGATGCAAGGCAAGCAAACCGTGAAAGACGCCCTAGACACTGCAGCAAAACAAATTGTTCGCTAATTCTTTCATGTTCGTATTTGGCACAGTTCGCTGTGCCTTTTTTTTTTTATGAGACTCTAGAATATGCCCCAATACCCAACGTTATATCTGAAAGGCACACTAAATGGTTGGGGGCTAGATACGCCTTTCCAGCCAATTGATGAGCACCAACTACAAGCTAGCGTAGTTTTCCCAGCCGATAGACACCAATTCAAAATCGCCGATTTGAATGGCAGCGAAGAATGGACGTTCGCCGCAGATGATATTAAAGCAGTGAATATCAGTTTGAATCAAAAGCTCTCGCTTATTCCAACTCAAGGCATTGGTAATGATTTGGTGTTTGAACCAAAACAATCAGGTCGTTATTTGCTGACGCTCGACTTCAGCACAGCGTCGCCAAGTCTAAACGTCAAACCCGCAATGGCAGGCACCGCCTCCTTACTCACTCAATTGAAATTCGCCCATCTCATCACTTCGCAATCAGGTCCTATCCCCGCTAAATCATTGCCGAGCACAGCCAAAATCCTTCCGCTCGATGAGTTGTTCGAGGCGTTGGCGATCAAGAGCGAAACGCCTTTCCCATTTGTGTTTGGTGATAACCTCGACGGCTACTATGAAGGCACCACACACAGCGCTTTGGGCACGGCACGTTATCGCCATCATCAAGGATGGTATTTAGGTGGTTTCGCCTCAAGCATTGGCAACGCATTCAACGAAAAAACACAGGCGCAGTATGCCTGCTTAATGCCATATGGAATCGAACATCATTATGAGAATGCCAGTAAAGATGGCTTGTCCTTGATCGCAGGGCAACGCCTTGCTGCACTGAATGTGGAATCCACCAGCAGCGAAATGTTGGCACTGTTTCCTGAACTCAACCTCAATCCATCGTACTGCCAAGTAGAAGCGTTGGAAGATTGCCTGCTTATCTCTGTCGATCCAGACATCTGCCCTGAAGACTCACTCTTGTTTATCGCGATCAGCGCAAACCAAAGCTTCCGGGCACAAACGCTCAATGAGAGAGATTCGAACGTCAGTGATAACGTTCTATCCGGCAGCCAAAACATTCAAATTAAGCTCAGTTCAGAGACCACAACGAACCGCTTCACTGCCTACTTTGCTTTCTCCAACAACAAAGCCGATGCTATCCAACAAGCACAAAACGCAGCCCTCGAACATGCAGAGTTGAAACATCAAAACGCAGTATTTGAGTTTTTGACCAAGCACTATTTTTGGTGTGACGATCTGGAATACAACCGCGCCGTTATGTGGGCACGATTAGCCAGCCGAACCTTCGTCAATAAAGAGCTGGGTACCGGCATTTGGGCGGGGTTGCCATGGTTTAAAGACTGTTGGGGCAGAGACACCTTTATCGCGCTGCCCGGCACCAGTTTAGTGAATGGCGAGTTTGACGAAGCTCGCGACATCATCACCAACTTTGCTTCGATGCAGTTAGATGATCTGAAAGACAAAAATCATGGTCGAATTCCAAACCGTGTCACCAGCGAAACTAATATCATCTACAACACGACCGACGGCACACCGTGGATGATTCGCGAGATCTTCGAATACATTAACTACTCCGGTGATACACAGTTCGCCCAGCAAATGTTGCCCATCATAGAGCGCTTTATTGAAGGGGTTGAAAAGCACTATCTCGATGATGATGGCTTGATGCGACATCGCGATCCCGATACCTGGATGGACGCCAAGATCAACGGTCAGATCCCATGGTCACCTCGTGGTCCGAAAGCCAACGACATCGAAGCATTGTGGTTTGAGAGTCTACAAGTGGCAAACCAACTTGCAAAATGGAATGGTGACCACGCCTTAGCGGAACATTGCCAAACTTTGGCGAACAAAGTGAAAGCCAGCTTTATCGACAAGTTCTGGGATAGCGAATCCATGTGCTTAGCGGATCATCTCAAGCAAGACGATGTGAAAGACATCAGTATTCGCCCAAACCAGCTAATGACGTTGACCATTCCGACCAGCCAAGCCTTAATTCCAGAGTATATTGGGCAGCACATTGTGAAGAACAGCGTCGAGCATCTGCTTTTCCCTTGGGGCATCTGCTCTTTGCAACAAGAGCACCCAGAATTCCACCCCTATCATGACAACCGCCCTGAGTATCACAAAGATGCGGCATACCATAATGGGACCATTTGGGGTTGGAACGCAGGCTTCACTGTGGGCGCACTTACCCGTTACCAGCAACAGGATTTAGCGTATCAACTGAGCAAAAACTTAGCCCATCAGATTTTATATCAGGGACATCGCGGCACCATGAGCGAAAACTTGGATGCTTACCAAGCGTCTGCGACGTCCGTCATTCAAAGCGGAACTTATGCTCAAGCGTGGTCAGTGTCGGAATTTGCTCGTAACACTCAGCAAGACTATCTCGGCTTTACGCCACAGCTCTCGCGCAACACCATCAAGCTTTGCCCAAGCTTACCATCAACTTGGAAACACCTAAGCGCTCGACTGCCGTTTGGTGATAACAACGCCCTGCATGTTGACGTCGAACAAGCTGAGAAAACCAAATTCTCATTTGAGTTTGAACGCCCTCAACCTGAAGTTCAGTTCATCGTGAAACTGCGCGGTCAGGAATATGAGGTCGGCATTGAAGCCGATGTGATTGACGGTTCAATTGAGATCGAATGGTACCCAGAATCCGGGCAAATGAAGTGTAATCGTGATGGTGTAAAAACCAGATTAAAACCATTAGCACCAGTTACTTTGTTGGAAGGATTAACCTTCGCTCAACCTAACCCAGCACTATCGCACCGAGCGCTTGAGGAAGAGAACTACTTGCTCAACAAGCGTTCTGCAGAAAAGCTATGTATTGCTAGAGACTAAAAAAACTCAGAGGGCGCGAAAGCGCTCTCTGAGGTCCAAAAATAGACACTTTAATAATGGAGTTACTTGTTATCTACGGCGTCAACAAACACTTTCTGTGCGCCGTCGATACCCAATCGGTTGGCTTCTTCTAGCAGCGTCATCGCTTTTGATGTTTGGTTGTTCTTCACTGCTGCTCGAATAGATTCAAAATAATAGGCTCGTGTATCAGCATGAACACTCGTTGATGCCGATTTCGTGTTCGAACTTACTGCTGACGATGTTTGCATGGTTGCTGATGCTGGCGCTGACAATTTTACCGGAGCCACCACAACTACCGCTTTCTGTGTCTCTGTGGTACGTGAAGGCGCGGCTAACGATAAGGTTTTGATCGCCACTTCCAAAGAGCCAAAAGCTTCATAAGTATATTTCGGGTCGGTCACCATCGGCATTGGCTGACCCAACTCCACAGCACGCTCTTTGGCAGGATGAGGAATTTGAATCGAATCACCTAGCTCGCTTTCATCAGTATAAACAATAAAGTAAGGCGTTTTCTCAACGTCGAGCGTAAAGCTCAGCTGGTATTGAGTGCGTGTAAGCATGCCCGTGGTTTCGATATCAAAGCTATCATGATCATTGATATTCACGATATTGAACGCTTTATCTAAAGTGATCAGCTTAGGCGCGAAAACCTCGCCATTGACCATATGGCTGGCAAGCTGAATATTCACTTTGCTTGAACGCGCTGGCAACTTAAACGCAGCAAAATAGCTGTTCCCTTCAGCGAAGCGACCTACCGGCGAATCCGC
Organism: Paralinhomoeus sp. GSCO2_6; assembly: GCA_030248085.1. Classification (NCBI taxonomy): domain Eukaryota; kingdom Metazoa; phylum Nematoda; class Chromadorea; order Monhysterida; family Linhomoeidae; genus Paralinhomoeus; species Paralinhomoeus sp. GSCO2_6. The sequence goes on from JASAMY010000486.1 coordinate 15,078, forward strand.
ATTAATCGAAAACTCAATTTGCTCATTAGTGCCGAGCTCTAACCATGGAAATTCAGAGAAGTTATTGCAGCAAACTGCCGCTTCCGGCACCGATTGCAACGTCGTCGCTTCCAATGTTGGAGAAGCCGCACATGCGGTTAACGCCGAGCTCAACATGAGGGCAAGGATTACACGGTTTTTCTGCATGATTTATCTCTCTTTCTCAAGGTAAAACAGATCTGCTAAACAATCATTCAAAAGCAAACAAGGCAGCGCTATTCGCTGCCTTTTGCAAAGAGTGGTTAGAACCAAATTTCGGTGTGAACGCCAATCACGGTTTCGTTTTTACCATCCTCGATACCAATCTGACGCGCGCTCGCTTCATCATCTGCGGTAATGTAGCTCACGTAAGGTTTGATTTGAGGACGACCAAAGTAGTCTGCGTTTACAGTAAACGCCGCCGCGAGTTCGATGTTGTAAATATCACTTTCGACATCATCCCCTGTACGTCCCCAGTAGCCTTCAGCCCCTTCTTCATGACCATAAGACGCCGTCATCTCAAGACGAAGGTTATCGTTCACTTTATAAGAAGGACGGACAGCCACAAGGTAGCGTTTTAAGTCATCAGCACCAAACAGTTGGTCGAGTGCACCGATATAGGTAATTTCAGAACCCATCTGCCAGTTTTCAGAGATGTTTAGCACACCGTAAGAAGTGAAGAATAGAGATTCAGCTTTATCGTCACCGCCAGACCAACCACCAAAGTTCACGCCACGGTTTTGCGCGACACCTTTACCGTAGGCAAGTGCGTTTTGCGTCCAACCGTCTAAGCCGTAGTAACTCGTGTTCAAAGTAATTGCAGCGCCAAAGCCATCATCTGAAGAATTGTCTTTGCCTTCTTGCTGCATGTATTTAAAGTCGAAATCTACGCGACCGAAGCCCACATCTACGCCATAGTAGTAGAAATCCAAAGTAGAAACGGTAGTGCGCTCAGCATTGGCTTTAACAATCTCACACGTCGACGCATTGCTGTTGTCTTCACACACCAACACATCTGGTGCGCCTGCGTCTGGATCGGCAATCACATACGCGATACCTGCGGTGTTGCCAGCGAGCTTAGTTTGAATACCGGCACCAACACCTGATGACTGCTTCCAGAACTCACCAGATAACAGACCAGACGCACGATTTAGGAAGCGTTGACCACCCCAAATCGAGGTGTCTTCCCCAAAGTAAGGCAGCGCACCGATTTCAACAAACGCTTCCTTCACTTCAAACTGTGCAGTGGTATTGTCTTTTTGGCTACCCGCAGAAGAGTAGGCATAAGAGTTGCCGTTGCCATATTCAGAGCGAACAACAAAGTCAGACCAAACACCGTTCGCATGCTCAGTATGCTTTTTGATGATGAATTCAACTTGATTGGTACTCTTACCGTGTGTACCTGCTGTTTTGTAATCTGGTTTGCCAAATTCAGTATCCACTGATTTGCCATCAACAGTTCTAAAGTTCATTGACGCATAGCCGAAGATTTCCCAACCATCAGCGATAACATCGGTACCATTTACTTTTTCAACAACGGGTGCGGCTTCATCACCAGCGATCACATCTAACGCCACTTCGGTCTCAGCAAAGACGGCACCTGTCATTAAAACAGATGTAATTGCGGCAGCCACTGCACTTACTTTTTTCATTCTAAACTCCGATACGGACAACTAAATTCGTGTGCTTCTCTTGCGGAAAGCATTGCTGTTTCTATGACGTATGATGGAGTGAAAAATAAGCGGCTAAAAATTGATTTAATTGACGATGATATTGCTATTTTTTATATCAGAGTGGTTTGAGATGGATTTTAAAAGCATTGATAGAATCAATTACAACGTAATGCGCGTTAAACGAACTAAGAATGATTCACGGTAAATAGTAAGGAAGATGAGAATTTGTGAACACTGCCAAATTTAGCGTTTTAAGCGCACGGCGGTTTTGAGATCACGATGCAGCACATATTTGCCCCGCCAAACACAACTTACGGAAATAAAGCAATATTACCGTCCCATTTCATAAGTCGTTACACAACTCGGGGCTTTAAGACTTTACATCTGGCGCAAGGAGTAGAACACTTCTCACAAAGTAAAACCCAAGCCGACATAGTAGAGTCAGTAAAATTATGAGTAACACCACGGCGAAAAAGTCGAATCCATTATTCGAAGTCCTGTTTAACGTCATCATCCCTTCCTTCATTTTGATGAAGTTCAGCGGTGAAGAACACCTAGGTACAGCAATGGCACTCGTTGTTGCCTTGGCGTTCCCATTGGTTTATGGCGGCATGGATCTTATCCGCAACAAGAAATTCAACTTCATTTCTGCACTTGGTTTTATCAGTGTGCTGTTAACCGGTGGTATTGGCTTGTTAGAGCTAGACACACGTTGGTTAGCGTTAAAAGAGGCGTTGATTCCAGGTCTGATAGGTATTGCAGTGTTAGGCTCAACCTTCACTCGTTATCCGCTAATGCAAAAGCTTGTATTGAACGATACCATCTTGAACCTACAACTGATTAACGAACGTTTAGAGCAGAATGGTAAAACGCAAGCATTTGAGCGTTGCCTGATGTCGTCGAACTATCTGTTCGCTAGCACCTTCGCTTTCTCATCTGCGATGAACTATTTTCTAGCAACTTGGATTGTGACTAGTCCATCGGGCACAGCGGCGTTCAATGAAGAGTTGGGTAAGCTCACCCTTTACAGCTACCCAATGATTGCTATCCCAAGTATGTTGATGATGTTTGGTATTTTCTACTACATCTGGCGTCAAGTTCGCGCGATGACGTCGCTAGAAACCGAGCAGATCTTCCATACCAAGTAATGCTTGTTGCACCTTGATAGGCAAAGTTAGATAAAAAGAACCCCGATAATTGATAACCAATTATCGGGGTTTTGTTTTTAAGAGTGATTTATCGCTTAGAAGCTGTAAGCCACTGACGCTTTGAAGTTACGACCAGCTTCGTAGCTAGTGTACTTATCTGAACCCCAAGAAATACCAAAGCCTGTATGCTCTGCGTACTGCTTGTTGAATAGGTTGTCTACCGCTAGGTTAAGTGACAGGTCTTTTGCAAAATCTGGTACGTAAGCCGCCCATAGGTTGTGCGTTGCAAAACCTGCACGTTCAATCTTGTCACCATCTTCGTCTTTGTAATCATTACCCGGAACGAAACGTGAATCCCAGCCGAACACAAACTCGCTGGTTAGATCGTACTTGAAGCCCGCCTTGATGTTATGGATACCAGTTTTGTTCATGTGGCTCTTCTTGCCATTCTTCAGGCTCGTTTGCTCACCATCAGAGTATGAGTGGTTTGCGTAAAGCGCGAAGTCTTCAATGCTGTAGGTGAATACCGTCTCTACACCCCAAACTTCAACATCGTATTGGTTTACCAAAGTTGTGTTGTTTTTGGTTGGGTGCATTTGGTTATCTAGATCATACTGGTAAGCAGTAAAACCAAGGATTGCATCGTCTGCCATCAGCAAACCAGACATGTCGTAATCAAAGCCTGCTTCGTAGTTGTTACCCGTCATCGCTTTGGTATCAGACTGTTTAACATCGCTCGCCGCTTTCATGGTTAGCGTTTCTGGCAATGAAGCCCCTTTGAATAGACGACCGTAACCAATACGAAGTTTTAGGTTGTCTGTGGTTTGGTATTCACCTTGGAACTTAGGCGATAGTTGATCGTATTTACCTTTAAACACGCCACCCAGCTCATGAACATCGTAGCGAAGACCAGTTACGAAACGGAAGTCATTAATCTCAAACGCATCTTGAGCGTAAATACCGTAAGCCGTTACAGTACCGCCATCCATGTCGTAGTTCTTCGTTTGACCTTGCTTTGAACCTGAGGTGTAGTGACCTAAACCAGAGTCAATCCACTGCTCCGCTTTGTAGCCTTCGAAGCCGTAAGTCAGCTCGTGTTCACCAACCCAAGAGATATTGCGGATGTCACCACCAATGGTCGTCACGTTGTATTCGCGATCAGGAATCGATAGGTCACCATCTTTGGTGAATTCCCAAGCGCCGTTCACCTTCTTCCAATCGCCGTACTCTTCGACTAACGCGTCGCGTTCCATGTATTGACGGTTGTAGTACAAGTTGGTTTTTAGGTTAACTAAGTCGCTTCCATTATCGAAACGGTGCTCGAACGTCACGGTATCACGGTTAAGTGAGTTGTAGTTGTGATCATCATGCAGGTAAAGTGCGCCTGCTTTTTCACCCGATAGCTGACGCTTACCGCCATCTTGGTAGGTGTTAAAAGTAAGCTTAAATTCATTAGCATCGTTTGGAACAAAGACTAGCTTCACCAAGCCAGATTTCAGTTCACCTTGCTTTGAAGTCACGTCATCTTTACCAGGAATGTAAAGATCGCCGTCTTCTGAGTAATTGATGATACCCATCAACTGAAGTTCATCATTCAACTGCGCGTAAACCGCAACATTCGTCGTGAAGCGCTCATAAGCCGTTTGATACCCCGTTTTAACGCGAGCACCGACGCTTTCGCCTTCCGAAAGTAGATCGCTGGGATCTTTCGTTTCGTATTTAAATGAGCCGTTAATCGCACCAGCACCAGACAGTACAGAGTTACCACCTAGCGTGATTTCAGCTAACTTAAGCATCGCAGGATCGAACGTTTGGTCGCCCGAGTGGTGGAATAGCTGACCTTCTTGACGCGCACCATCAATGGTTACGACAGAGAATTTGTCTTCCATACCGCGAATGTAAACTTTACGAGAGTAACGAGCGTTACCGTCAACCGTAACACTCGGCATGGTGTTCAATACGTCTTTAATATCCGACGCTTGTTTGAGCTCTAACGTTTCAGCGTTAATCTCAGTTTGAACAAGTTGATCAAGGGCAGAACCGACAACAACAATATTTTCATCGGAAGCGTGAGCAGCAAAAGAGGCAATGGCAACGGTGATGGCTGCTGATAGTGACTTCCAGTTTCATAATACTACTTATATTTTATAAACAACAACGTGGTGCGAAGCATAATACACAACATTAATGATAATTAATCTCATTTACATTCTTTACGTTAATGAGTGATTTATTTTTATTCAGAATGAACCAGGCATCGTCAGTAAATCACTCAGCAGAAAAGAGCAAAAAAGTGTGAGGAAGTGGGTGTTGGACGGTTTTGAGTAAAGTGAGAAGTAGATAACCTCCACGAATCTGCTTCCAGTGTTAGACTAAAACCATTCTCTTTCGCTTTGTGAAACACGATGCCATCTCGCCCAAAAACCTTTTATGAACAAGAAATCGATCGCGTGTACAGCGAGATGCCGTTGAGCCCGAAACAGTACCTCCTGATCAGGCAGTCCAAGGCATTTATGGAAAAGCATCACTCAGAAAACATCGAGCTAAACGACTTAGCCAAAGCGGCTTTTATGTCACGCTTTCACTATGTGCGGATTTTCAAACAGATGTATGGTGTCACGCCGCGAAGCTATTTAAGGGATATGCGGATTAAAAAAGCCAAAGTGCTGCTCAAGGAAGGTCACTCGATTACGGATACTTGTTTTCAGGTTGGCTATGAGAGCTTAACCACGTTTTCGAGTGTCTTTAGAAAGAGCACAGGTTACTCCCCCAAAGCGTTTCAAAAAATATATAAAAGCAATCTAGAATAAGTTTTTGAGCCAAGCTTTCGCTATCTTTTACTTATTCCAAAACAGTAAAGGTGAATACCCGTGATCAGAATTTCCCTAACCAGCGTTCCTGTTAACGATCAAGATAGAGCTCTCGATTTCTATACCAATATCCTTGGTTTCATTAAAAAAACAGAAGTACCAATTGGTGAGCACAAATGGCTAACAGTGGTCTCTCCACAAGAGCAATCTGGCGTGGAATTATTGTTAGAACCGATGGCATTTGGTCCAGCAAAAATATACCAAGACGCGTTGAAAGAAGCCGGAATCCCATGGACGTCGTTTGCGGTCGATGACCTGAATAAAGAATATGCAAGATTAACTGAGCTTGGCGTGCAGTTCTCAATTGAGCCACGAGAAGCAGGCACGGTCATGATTGCGGTACTTGACGATACCTGTGGTAACTACATCCAATTGATGCAAGAGCTTTAAAAACGGCTCATGAGCGGATAGAAAGAACAGAGGTTATCAGGTAAGCAACAAAATCTGAGACCTCTTGTTTGTATAAAGCCCTACCGAAAAAGTGTGATTACACTAAGCAAAGATATGAAAGTGATCGTGTATTCGATATCCAACTCGATTAGCATGGATTTTTTAACATCCTGTCACATTTATAGAACCTATGTTTGGATTAAAACGAATCAAATCAGAAAATGAGCTGCTAAAGCAAGAATTAGCAGACCTCAAACAGAAGTACCAAACTGACGTTGCCGCTCTGGAAAATCAGCTCCAAGAGGCTCAGCAGCTTGTTCGCTCCGCTCAACAGGAACACCACAATAGTGATGAGTTGATGTCGAGCAGTTTGAAAGGTGGAGATATGCTCCAAACCATTCGAACAGAGATGGTGGAGAGTGCGCAATCTATGGCGCATGAAAACCAAGAACTGCAACAACTAGATGAAATGTTTAAGCAGACTCATCAAGCTCTTGCTCGTCTTGATAACCGAGCCGTGAAGATCAGTACGCAAGCCTCACAAAGCATTGAATCTGTTCAAATATTAGATAAAACTGCCACTTCTATTTCCCTTCTTGTATCGACTATTCAAGAGATTTCTGACCAAACGAATTTGTTGGCATTAAATGCAGCGATTGAAGCAGCACGAGCCGGTGAAGCAGGCCGCGGATTTGCCGTGGTAGCAGATGAGGTAAGAAACCTTGCCGGCAAAGCCAGCGAAGCCAGTGAGCAGATTGATTCTTTGGTGAACCAAGTACTAACGCAAGTGAACGCGATTAAAACCTCGATTGATGAAAACCAAACTTGTGCTGAGGAAGTGTCTGCCTCTTCTGCGCAGATTGGTTCTATTGTCAACGAAGTGGTCGTGAAATCGGAACACATGCAACAGGTGATCCATATTGCTTCCACACGCGCTTTCTTGGATACGGTCAAACTCGACCACGCCATTTGGAAGAACAATATCTACCGTCTCCTACAAAAAGGCGCGTTTGGTGAAACTGTTAATAGCCACTCTGAGTGTCGCTTGGGTCAGTGGTACTACCGTGGCGATGGCAAGGCTTACAGCCACTTAAGAAGCTATGCATTGCTTGAAGAGCCACACAAAGGCGTGCATGACGGTGGACGTGAAGCAATGAGCCAAGCCAAATCTGGCAACATGGCAGGCATGGTGACTGCAATTAACGCCATGGAAGACGCCAGCGAACAAGTCGTAGTACAAATCGATCGCCTAATGGATGAAATCATCGCGAGTTAAAGGTACCTCAATTGCTCTTGGCTAGAACACAAAAGGGATGGTGAATGCCATCCCTTTTTGATTCTTCAATTTACCCAACAGCCTCAAGGAGCTTGAATACAGTTACTATATGGTCAGAATGATTTTGCCTTGCAGCGTGACCGACTCATCTTCTATCAGCTCGAAGGCGCGCTGGAACTGTTCTAACGGAAGGTAGCAATCCACATCGAGTTGTATTTGGTGTTCCATAAAGTGTTCTAGCATCTCGGCAAAGACTTGTTTGCGAACGGTCTTACCAACCGACTCTTCCCAATAGCGCAAAAAGAACGTACTGAAGTCGATATTGTTTTGCTTCATACAAGCGAAGAAAGCTGGCTCATAAGGGGTGAGTGAAAGCGTTCCATAATTGATGTATGTTCCCGAATTACGCACAATTTGGATGAGTTCTGTACCCAACTTGCCGCCAATGGCATCGAATGCAACATTGGGTTGAGGTAACTCTCGGGCATCAATTTGAGATTGCAGATCTTGCTTACTATCTAGCACTGCAATGGAGTCGTATGGATAACGCTCTGGCGCGGAGCTTATCGCAATCAAAGTAAATCCACGCGAGTGCGACAACTGAGCGAAGATCTTACCAATCGCAGAATTGCCTGCGTTGATGATCACCACGTCATCTTTACTTAACTTGGCAACGTGAGTGGTGATCACCCAAGCCGTCAGGGCATTGATATACAACTGGCAAGCGTAGCCATTCTCAAGCTCTTCCGGCACTGCAAAGACATTCTCCTCAGGCGCATCGACATAGCTTTGCCAAGCATTCACAAACTTCTGCGGCAATTCCTAAGCAACCGATACACAAGCACAACCGATACAAGGGATTATTGTTCCCGCCTCCTAAGCCTAAGCCTAAGCCTAAGCAAAAGCCTAAGCCTAAGCCTAAGCCTAAGCCTAAGCCTAAGCCTAAGCCTAAGCTAAAGCCTAAGCTACAGTGATCCCTTGTATCAGTTGTGCTTGTATCGGTTGCATATTTTGGAAATAGCCCTTCTGCGGCCACAAGTCCGCGTCCGAATTGGGCAGTACCGTACAACAGTATAGCATCGGCAATACTGGCATTCTAGATTCCGTTCCGATGTACCAAAAGCGCCTTTCTTAAGCCTAAGCGAATGCCAGGGTACACCTACGCCTAAGCAAGACCTAAGTCTGAGTAAAGCCTAGATCGCCTTCTGGCCGGTTAAAAGTGTGAGGTTTTGTACAGTTTGGTTTGAGCAAAATCGATGAAAACGTACCTCTATTTCGATATTTACAGTGTATTTTGACCAAAAAGGTACCTAGGTATTTTAGGGTTTTGCAGTTTTTGTGTACTAAAAGTCGGCCTAAAAGTGCGTATTTACTTTCTCCCCAGACCCTCTTCTCCAGCTTTTAATGACACGCTCCCTTCGTATCCGAAGGAAATGCGTTCGATAGAGGCAAACCCACGGCAGTCGATTGCACATTTTCGGTTCGTTACGATAACGAGCTATCGCGCTTTGTCTCGCGGTCAACCGTGTACCAACCAAGCAACAGCTGGTTCATTCATTGACCAAATTGCAAATTCAGTTCATTGAGCAAATTGAACGGTCATGGAGCAAATGGAATGGCTAAAGTCAACGGTCTTCTTCTTTCAGTGCTGGAAGCGTTCAAAATGGGCGTTGCGGCCGCGACTCGAGGTACTTCTTGATGTTGGGCAGCTCCTTCACCTCGGCGATGTTGGCCTGGATCTGCGGGTAGTCGGCGAGCACGTTCGGCAGTACGCCCTGCGCGCCGTTCACGCGGTCCAGCATGTCCGCGATCCCCAGGTCCGCCCAGCTCACCGAAACTCAAAAGATTCTCACGCTGGTGACGTGTATATGCCCGGTGCAAGCGCATGGCTGCGGCCAGACCGGGTCGCCAACGTACCACCCGGAGCCGTTCTTCTGCAGAAAGTTTTCCAACGGTTGGAGATGCTTGCCGGAGCCTTCCCGAATTTCCTTTGCGATTTCAGCCTGCCCAAGCAAAACAATTCGTTGCTTTTAAGTGCGAATTCAAAACACAAATGCAGAGGAGGGAGCGTTGTTGTTGTTGAGTGAGTGTAGCACACCAGTTTGGCCTTGTCGCCGGAGCCGCGAACCTTCTCGCGCATATACGGCACCAACGTCGTTATGAAGTCTTCCAGGCCGTCGGTAAGCATGTCTATTTGAGCCGACTCAAACTCGCTCGAGCCGGCCAGTCCTGGAAAGTGGACGAGCGCGAGCCGTGTTAGCTATAAAGATGGCCGCGGTGGTTGACAAACCGTGCTGCTTGGCGACGTAACGCGCAATGGCGCGCGACTGGCTGAGGATGCGGCCGTCCTCGAGGACGAGCGCACCGGAACCTGACCGTGAGGAAACACTGAATAGGCGCCGTCATACTCTCGAGGGAGGGGGGGTGGGGGGGGGGTGGGGTGGTACGCGGCCAGCCGCACGCACGCTCGGGGTTGGCCTGCTTGTACTCTGCCCATTCGTCGCGCTGTATGCGCTCGTCCTCGAACTCGACGCCAGCCTGACGCAGCACCATGCGCACGAGCTCGCCGCGACCATAAATGTCGAAGTAGATCAACTTGGGAGCCATCCTTGCGCGACACCGACACTCGCGGACAACTTCTGTTGTAGGCAGGAAGAAAATCAGCTCTGGCAAGAGAACTAGGTCAAGTCAAACGCAGCGCTAAGTGCTGTTTGAGACGGATGCGATAACGAGTCGCCTTAAGCAGGACAGCTTTTGAAGCTTTCAGACAACGGTTCACAGTCTTGATCTCCTTTAAAGTGGCACAAACTTCGTGCAGGCTCCACAAAGCGTTCCAGTAACTAATCGATGAGTACTGTACATACTTTTGTGGTGCCATTTGACAGTCGCTAATGGCGAAATTTGTTGCTCTCCCGCAATGCGCGCTTGGGGCCGAAGGTCGAAGTACTGCTAATTATGGAAACGTGCGCACACTTCCGCTAATACGATCATTTCTGCTTGGAAGGAGTTGTTCTTGACGCCAGCTATGGGCAACCTTAAAACTATTACGGTATATAGAGCGGTTAAAAATCGAAATTGCTTATTAAGAAGAGATTTCAATTGGTTTCGTTTTGTTGCGCTTCGTACTCGTTATTCGTGTTCACTGTGCGTTGCTGCGCGGTGCTCGACTAGCAGTAGCAGCGACCTCATTGCAGGTCGGAGGTCGAGCGCGCAAATTATGCTGGGCGCGAAAGGCAACCGCGGCGATCCGGGAAGGATTGGAGAGCCAGGGCTGCCTGGCTACCCTGGGCAGGACGGTGACAAGGGCGATCCAGGCATTCCTGGAAGCGACGGACCCCAAGGGGAGGTCGGCTTCCCTGGCGCCAAAGGACGAACTGGCTCGCCCGGAGTCAGGGGAGCGCCAGGGACGCCTGGTACGCCGCTTCGTCGCAGACTCTACGCCGCCTTGGAAACGAGCCAACAGTGAAGCGCGTATTTTGAGGAGAGGATGGAGACGTCGGTGTCACGGGCAGAAAGGGCGAGCCTGGGGAGTACGGCGCTCCGGGATTTCCGGGGATGAAAGGAGCGAAAGGAGAAGACGTAGATGGCTACCCCGGCAGGCCGGGACTTCAAGGACCGAAGGGTGATGCCGGATCACCCGGCTACCCCGGCCCCATGGGCGGCCCAGGGCCCAAAGGAGACGTCGGCGACATCGGATTGATAGGCGAGCCAGGAACTCCCGGGCAAGATGGCTATCCTGGCATGCCAGGGGCACCTGGCAATGATGGTCTTCCTGGCCAAGCGGGTGAGCAGCGCAGTCGGGGGTCCTTCTCTCTCTCTCACTATCTATGGCCACTAATTATCTATGTATGTCCACTATCTATGTCCACATGTGTGTGCGCTTTGCCGATACTTGGTAAACTTCATATGCTTTTTGGCTTGCGTTGATGCTTTCTTATATGACAAGCGCTGTCTTCTCTCGACGGTTGTTTAGTAACGTGTTGGGTGAAATACATACATACATACATACATAATTGGAATCATGCATTATTTAGGAAGAGACGGTGGTTTCGGCGCGAAGGGAGACCGTGGCCCGAGGGGACAGAGTGGCCTCGCCGGCGAAAAGGGTCAGCCGGGGTTGCCCGGACCTGAAGGCCCGCTAGGAGACAAGGGCTCTCCAGGCCGACGAGGGTCGGATGGCAACCAAGGCGTTCCGGGCATTCGTGGCGATAAGGGAGCCGACGGTTCCGGTGGCCTCGCAGGAGACAAGGGTGAGTGCACGCTCTCAAACACCGTGCCACGCTTCCAACCATGCTGCCACCGATGCTGGTGTTGCGCTGAAGCGACTTTTGGCTTCACACTAGCCTGAGACGGCCAATGAGGAGGCTCTTGTCATACGTTGTACCTATCCTATGTACTTGAGGGAGTGGGCTGGAATAAATAAAACGTGCCAATTCATTATATTTTCTGAATATGAAGTGATGAAATATTCTAATCATTCTAAAAATGTAAAATTTTTGTTTGCTGGCTGCACAAATTTTCTGAAGTAAATCCACCATGGTCTGCCCCCCATGTTGATATTCGCCGTGCTTCTCTCAATCTCCCGCATTGGTCATTCCTACAGTATTCGCAACTGATGCTCACGATACACTGCTGCAGGCGAGAAAGGCGCTGGAGGCGGCTTTGGCCAGCAAGGCGCGAAGGGGAACCGCGGCCTACCAGGAGAGGGGGGCCGAGAAGGTCCAATTGGTGACGATGGCCCCCCTGGAAGCTCGGGTCCCAAAGGCCCGCCTGGGCTCGTGGGTCTGGTTGGACTGCAGGGTGCACCAGGCCCGCCGGGCCCCAAGGGTGAGGAGGGCAGGCCAGGCGGCGTCGGCCGGAAAGGAGAGCCCGGCTTGCCTGGATCGCCGGGTGAACGCGGAGAAGACGGCCCAGATGGTTACCCAGGCAGGACTGGCGTCAAGGGGCAGCAGGGCCCCCAAGGCAGAGGCAGTCCAGGTCCCATGGGCGTAAAGGGCGAGCCTGGGCCAAATGCGGCCCCAGGCGCGCCCGGGCTGCCTGGACCGCGCGGCGAAGATGGCCTGCCTGGATTCCCAGGCCCTGAAGGACGCCCCGTAAGCAATCATTATGAATACGGTACCTGCTAGTACATGCTGCACGTATATACCTACACCTAGAAAGGCGATCGTTTAGTTCGTCTCAATACAACGTTGTTGAAAATGTTGTCTTACTGTGTAGACCCCATAATTTACCCCCGTCCCGAATGTCTGTAAGTAAATTAGCCAATCTCATAATTAGCCCCCTCTCACAATCCGTCCCTTCTTTGGGCCGAATGAAACAATTAGCCCCAAGTGGGAAAAATCATGTTCATTGGGCCACTGGGCCGACACTGAGCCTAAGCCTAGCTTAAGCCTAAGCCTATGTATAAGCCAAAGCCTGGGCCTAAGCTAAGCCTATGCCTAAGCAAGGCCAAATCCTAAGCCTAGACAGGGCGTAAGCCTCAGAAAATTAGTCGGCCCAATGGCGCAATGGCCCAATGAGGTATATATATCCCGAGTGGCTAATTATAGGGTTTACGGTCTGTAGTATGTAGGACTACGGTATGTAGTACACTACACACGGCTAGAATTCTGTGTAGTATTTTACAAGTTTTTACTATACGTTAGATGGCTTTATTGTACGATACTGTAGACTGCTTCCTTAGATACGGTGGTAAAAGTACTTGGTAAAGCATGATAAACGCTGACTAAAGACTGCAAGCACAGTGGTCACTACCAAAAAAAAATAATAAATAATAAAATACCAATAAATAATAAAATAAATAACCATTCATTCGGTTTACTTCACACTCCAATTCGAGTATCTTCCTTTTGAAACCATCTTGTTCAATATGCCGGTACTGGATCTGTTATTCTGCTTTTTTATCGCCCGTGTGCACTAAGCATGCCAATTCAGGGATCTCCTGGCAGAGGAGGCTTCCCAGGCCCAAAAGGTCCGCAAGGATATTCTGGCGTGAAGGGAACAGCCGGCAACCCCGGCCTCCGTGGCGCCGATGGACTGCCTGGCGCTGTTGGGCTGGATGGCGCTATTGGGGAGAAGGGCGAAACCGGCCTCCCTGGCCAGCCCGGAAGTCCTGGAGAGGAAGGAGTGCCTGGCACTCCTGGTGTCAAAGGAACGATTGGCGCAGATGGCTCTCCCGGCTACGAAGGGGACAAAGGTGACAAAGGCAAAGCTGGTCTTCCAGGCCTGCCAGGTGAACGAGTTTTTTTTACGCAGAAGCTGTATTCGTTCGAGCGCATCTGATTTTTTTTAGGATTGAAGGGCGACAGAGGAGTGGTTGGCATCGATGGATATCCTGGAGAAAAGGGCCCAAAGGGACTTGATGGCTCACCAGGAAGGAATGGGGAACCAGGCGTGCCTGGCATGCTTGGTCGCGATGGTGACGCTGGCACCGCTGGTCGACCCGGTGCGCCTGGCAGGTCTGTACCTGGTGACAAGGGACTGCGAGGCTATCCTGGGCCGAAGGGGGCTCCCGGCTCTCCTGGCTACCCTGGCCCTTCCGGTTCAGTTATTATATATTTTTTTTCTGCAAACACTAACACTTTGCAAACTGCAGGAGAAAAAGGAGATGATGGCAACGACGGAAGGCCTGGATTAATGGGAGATCCTGGCACTCCTGGCTCCCCAGGACCAGATGGACAGCCAGGGGTACCAGGGGTTCGTGGCCTTCCCGGAGAAGAAGGGCAACCAGGCTATCCTGGTCCTGAGGGTGAAAAAGGCCCAAAAGGTCATGATGGACCCACAGGAACACCTGGACGAGATGGACTGCCCGGCTATCCTGGAGCCCCCGGCACTAAAGGTGATTGGTCATGCATGCACAGTGTACTTGCAGCAATAGGTAGATGCAGAACTTGCATTGTTGGACACTTTCTACACTGCTCGTATTTAGGCATGGACGGGTTGATTGGCTCTCCAGGACGCCCAGGTATTCCGGGCACTGCGGGCCATCAGGGCCCCATTGGACAGCGCGGCGAGAAAGGTGCACCGGGAGCTCCTGGAGATATGGGAGACATGGGAAGCGCAGGTGTGAAATTCTAGCGCCTAAGCAGAAACACGAAACCTCCGTGTCTATGCACCATATAGGACCATTTGGACCAAAAGGAGAGAAGGGTCTTCCAGCCAACGACCCACAGAACCTGGTGCGTGGAGAGCCTGGCCTGCCCGGACCAGCCGGCTATAAAGGTCCCAAAGGAGCAGCGGGTCCACCCGGAAAGGAGGGCCAGCTTGGCTTTCCGGGAATCAAGGGGGAGAAAGGAGACACTGGCAGCCCAGGGTATTCTGGAGATCCGGGTCAGCCCGGCAGCAATGGAATCGATGGAATCCCGGGTCAACGAGGCGCCAAGGGCTCCAGAGGCATGGACGGCGTCATCGGGGCGACTGGTGCGCCCGGATCGCCAGGAGCGTCCTTCCGCGACGGCTTCGTCGTCGTCCGCCACAGCCAGACGAGTCTGGTGCCAGACTGTCCGTCGGCCACGCGCAAAATGTGGGAAGGCTACTCTCTGCTCTACATCCAAGGCAATGAGCAGTCGCACGCGCAGGACCTGGGTGAGTCGAGTGTGTGAGGAGTGGGTGGCTCGCCTCGTGCGCGCAGCGCCCGAGCGTCGTCACGCGCGTCAGGCTCGGCGGGCTCGTGCATGCGTCGCTTCTCGACCATGCCCTTCCTCTACTGCGACCTCGGCGGCCTCTGCAGCTACGCGAGTCGCAACGACAAGTCCTACTGGCTGCGCGCCATCAACAGGGCCAACCCCATGATGCCGCTCGAGGCCAACGAGATCGAGCCCCACATCTCGCGGTGACCGTCCTCTCGCGCCAACGTCATGTCGGCCCGAGGGAGAGCCGCGTCGCCTCCTGCCCAGATGCGTCGTCTGCGAGGCGCCGTCGCGCTCGCTCGTCATCCACTCGCAGACGCCGGCGGCGGCGCGCTGTCCCGCCGACGGGGGCTGGGACGAGCTGTGGATGGGCTGGTCCTTCGCGATGCACACGGCGTCCGGCTCGCAGGGCGGCGGTCAGGCGCTCTCCTCGCCCGGCAGCTGCCTCAGCGACTTCCACTCGCCGCCTTTCATCGAGTGCAACGGCGCGCGCGGCACTTGCCACGTATTCGCCAACAAGTACAGCTTCTGGCTCACGCCCATACAAACCGACCAGCAGTTCCAGGTCAGTCGTCTTGTAGAAGCTCTCGTTTCTCTTCGATTCGACTCTGGCGTTGATTCGGTTACACAAATCTAGTTTATAGCTAGGTTATCTTTGCCGGGTGCCGGACTTGTAAATCGGCTTTAGTACAAGTGTAGTTTGTCAGTGTGGCTGACAAGCGACTGAAAGCGGCGCGCGCCTTTTCAGATGCCGATGCCGCAGACGTTCAAATCGGGCGGACTGAAGGAGGCGATCTCGCGCTGCGTCGTCTGCATCCGCCGACTGCCGTTGCCCGTCGGCTGAGGCCGAATCTAGGCGTTCCCCCTCTGTAGTGCTCCGTCCCTCAGTACTAGTCGAAATACGCGCCCGCCCGTCCGTCCGCCTGCCGTGTCTCCGCGTCCTGTCGTGCAACGGCAAATCCCACTAGCCTTAAGGAGCCTGCCACCAAATACTGCCTTCTCTGACGCCGACCGCCCACGGCCCTGCCAGCAGCCGTGAACAGTGCATATACTACGTACAGTTGGTCCGTAAATCCTCCAATAGTGCCCCCGGAGCACTATTATTTCGACCTCTCCTTACCCGGGGGCACTATTGGAGGGGGGCACTATTGGAGGGGGAGCTGTATGCTTTCAACCTAAAAATTTTGAATGGCAATTCTAATTTCGTTGTCAAAATTGCCGATTTTTGGTGATTTAGATTACTTTTCCCATTTAATGCTTGATTTACCGTTAATAGTTGCTGAAATGTACTAATATTGGTTAGTAGTAGTGTGTATACACGATATATATGTACCTACCACTTTATTTTTGCCCACAAAAAGGGACATGGCATAACATACCCCTTACCCCAGGGGGCACTATTGGAGGGGGGCTCTATTCTTTCAACCTTGCCGTACCAGGGAGCACGATTGGAGGGGGGGGGGTTATTGGAGGATTTGCGGTATCTAGACTTATACCTACGCTGCGCGCGTACGCTGTGAGACAAATCTTCGTCCTTTCGCGTCAGGCTCGGCGGTCTGTGTTGTTCTTCTGTCTCTTTTTTTTTTCCATTGGCGTAGCCGTTAGACGAGTTGTCACTGCCACTGTGTAGTAGTACCATACCATTTTGTGGGGACGCGAATAAACGGGCGCGGCGTCGGCACGCGTCGTTTGGGCGGTGGTGGCGAGAGCGCGAACGAGGCGACGCGATCGTGTCGTCGTCAGAACTGGATCTTCTTGAAGTAGTCGGAGAGGGCGCCGCACGCGTTGCTGCACTGCTCCGGCTGCACGCCCTCCTGGTACAGCGCCAGCGTCACCGCTGAATCGAACACGACACTTCCGCCGCGCGCGGCTGGGCAGAGAGTCATGCAAAGGTGCACGGTCTCATCTCTCGCAGCACCAATTGGAACGGACACAAATACCGTAACCTCGACAATACTGCCCCGGATGCATTTCAGCCCTTGGGTATACCCGGACCCGGCGCACTACTGGAGTGGGAGTACTACAATTTGTACCTCAACATTTTGAGTAGTAATGCAGACTGCGCTGTCAAATTTGCCGACTTTCGTCATCATGTCGATCAAACGATCAATGGGCGTGGCTGTGGACTCCGTCAACTTCGAAAACCCAGTGCACTAGTCGAAAGGTGGCGCTATTGCATGGAAACGCTATTGTACAGTTTACGATAGATGGGGCGAGCATTGAGGATTGCACGACCTTTGTTGGACTTGTAGGCGAAGAAGCCGGTGGGACCCTTCTTGCCGATGATGCGCTCGTTGTCGGCGCGCAGCACAAAGTACTTGACGCCCTCGATGGTCAGACCCGCCTCGAGCAGCGCCGCGCCGTTCACGAAGCCCTTCGCCACGCGCGCGCACTCGTCGGCGCCGATCTGCAACGCGACAGCCCCGCTGCCCTCCTTTTACTACTGGTCTACTCCCCCCCCCCTCCCTCCACGTAACAATCCACTAGCTGTGAACAAGCACAGGAAACGGATAACACTGTGTGTGAATAGAGGAAAGAGCGTACGCGGTTATAGACCAACTTGCCGCCGCATCCAATAAGCTGAGTATTGATGAGCTGTAAATTGAGCTGTAAATTGTACACCGCGTGATAATTTACGTTTTTGTATTTTTTAAGTTATCCCAAAGCCTAAGTTATCATTTGTAATTGCGTTGACTCCTGACCGAGTCTCAAGACGACTTTTCTTTTATTCTGGGCTATGTATCGTACAGGCAGAGGTTGTTGTTGGATTAAGGGCAAACAGGCAGAGGTAGACGACCTGCAAATCGGCCGACTTGCCCCAGACAGTGCCGTCTTCGCCGAGGATGGCACCTTTGCTGACGTGGCCCGTGCCGACCAGATTCTTGTCAACCAAGTCCACCCAGGACATTTTTGCTGCTCTCTGCTGTAAAACAAAATGTACGTGAAAGTACACTTTCCTCTAATGTGCGAACCGACAAAACAATCACTGACTCAGCAGTAGCGAAGTAAAAGAACAGGGGCGGAGAGATTCCGACGTCGTGAATCGCTCTTCGGGCTTTTGAGCGCGCAGCACTTCCTCAAAAGCCGGCTGGCGTGCGGCGCGGCGCCTCGCCTCCGCGGGTCCGTCAGCCTGTCCCTGGTCCGTCCGCGAGCCGGCGGCGGCGGTTGCGTCTCTGGCTCGATTCCTTAGCCTACCGCGCGCAATCACCGCCCTCCGTTGTTCTGCGCGCGCCGCCCTACGAAGCGGACGGCCGACGGCAGAGGACGCGCCGCAGCTGTTCCGCTCTGGCCGCCGGGACCCTCCATTTGGCGCGCCCGCCGCCGTCGCCTCTCTCGAGCTAAAGAGCCACTAGCCCGTCGACGGCGGTCGGCAGCCGGCTGCGGCAGACAACGGCGCCTGACGCCCCACAGCCACTGTGGCGGCAGGAGAGCAGTGAGCTGTCGGATGAGGAGGAGAAGGAAGGCGTCGGCGCGTCCCTAAGCTGTTTGCTCGGCTGTTTGCGTCGCTAATTCGTTCGCCCCGACTCCCGCTCGCAGCAGCAGCAGCAGCGCTAGCAGCGAAAGAGCAAGCACCGCACAGCCACAAACCCGTAATCGTGTCGCACTCGCATCTACACAAACAGACGGATGATGACTCACATCACACCTTTCTTTCGACACAGTTCGCTATAGTCGAGTAAGCAAATTGAAGGAAACGACGAGAGTTTCCACTTTGCTGCGCTTCGATTCTTTCTTTGGTTGCCGATTTGGTTCTTTGTATAAAAAAACATTCGATTCGACGAAAAGCCTACCGAAATAGATTCGAAGTGCAGACCCGAGCAGAGCAGAGCGCAGTACCGGAGAGCAAGCGCAACAGACTCGCAGTCGCGACCAAATGAGCATCTTTTTACAGAGAGTACACATCGTCGCTATGGACACTGGCCTGGCGTTGCGCATTTGATGAACAACGCCATGTGCGCATACGGTACATGCACACCTATGCACATACCGGTACATGTACTTACACAAAAGGAAGAGGCGGTGGCGTAGTGGGCAAGACTAGGAATGGGAAACTGTTTTAAAATCAGACCATTTACAGTTCAAACTTGTTATACAGTAGAATTAAATTTGCATTGCAAAATGTGTGTTCGTTGCTTTGTTTCTTGCTTTCATTGCAGACGGATACTTTCTTGCATTGTCCTAGTTTGTCATTCACTCGGTCCTAGTCTTTCATATAGGACGTCCTGCCTAAAAGCAGCACTTTTGCTGGGGTCGCAAGTGGAGGTGGGCGGGGCGGGCTTTGCCACGCTTCCCATCCTTTTCCCCTCAGCTAGCAATTATTTGCAGACAATTCTTTGAGAGGCATTTTTTGCAATGTAAGTAATTCTTCCCACCCCCACGCGGGCACGACTCAGAGGAAGGACTCGTGCATCTCGAGGAGACTCTCGGTTTCAGGGCCGTCGTCCCACTGAACCGATTGCGCGGGCGTGCCGGTCGCGCTGCTCTCTTCTTCCGGCGTGGTGCAAGTCTTCTTGGCCAGCACGGGGCTGGGCGCCTCGCTGCCCAGTTTCAGCAGCTTCGTGCTCTCCCAGTCCAGACGCGCGGAGCAGCTGACGCGCGGCTCCTGTCGCCAGCGCGTCCCGCTGCCGCCAGCGCCGCCGGCGAGCAGCGGTCGAGGAGAGGTGCTGGTCGAGTCGAGCAGTGTCGCCGCCGAGTTGGCCACAACGCTGCTCGTCGTCGAGAACTTGCAGTTGCCGGCGGCGCTCGTCTTCGCGCCGCCGCTCGCGAAGCTCAGTCCGTTCGTGGCCGTGCCGACACGGGTGAGGGGGCCGTCGGCAGGGTCGCGGCCGCACGGCCAGAACAGCCACTTGAACGTTCTGCCAGCGAAAAGAACATCCATCTCCTTTCCCCCAACCGAACGCGACCCTACCGTCTAAACTTGGTCGACATGGCGCAGTAGATGACAAAGTTGAGCGAGTAGTGGCCGACGATCAGGAGATTGAAGACCATGAGAAGCAGCTGCGTGCTTTCGTTGCCGCCGAGCAGCTCGAGAAAGTTGTCCCTCTCGAGAAGATTGAAGACGACGAAAACGACGATGACGAGCGCCTGGGGCAGGTTCACAGCCAGGAAGACCGTGACGACGACCACGAGCATGGTCGAGGTCGACGAGCGCTCCTCCTGGCGCCGCGCTTCGCGCGTTCGGTTCTCCCTGGAGAAGCGAGCGAGCTATACAGTATCGCAGACGGCGCTGCACGAGCGGTAGTAACTGCGGACATGAGCAGGCGGCGTCTTCGCGTCTTGCTCTGACGGATGCCGCAGACGAGGAGGGCGTTGAAGACGACGAGTAGCATGCAGGGCAGCACGATGAAGGCGCCGGCGCGCACCCAGTAGTAGAAGTTGTAGTAGGACCAGACGCCCACCCATTTGACGACGTCCGTGTACTGGACGACGCAGGTCCGCAGGTAGGTCCAGCGCGGTCTCGACGGGTCCTGCGTCGACAGCGTCCGGTTGCGCAGCTCGCCGTCCGCTCCGAGCGCGCTGACGGTGACGTTGCGGCGGGCGAAGCCGCTAATGTACACCGTCTCGGCTAGACGGGCCCGCTGGTCGACGAGCTTCTGGGAGCCGTTGAGCACGCTCATCAACACGACGCAGAGGCACCAGCGTTTCGCCGACCGCACCGTCACCCACTTGCGACTGCGCACCGGGAAGCGAATCGAGAGGTACCTGCAAGCGGCGTACGCTGGCCCCGACTAGGCTGTGTGGGCGGGGGCGGGGGCAGGCGCGCACACACGCAGGCACGCGCACCGCTGGAAGGCGAGCACGACGGTGAGCCAGTTGACGGCGTTGTGGAACATGTGCGGCAGCGCCTCGAGCACGTACTTGTGCACGTAGCACCAGGCGGGCTGCATGCGCTCCAGGTGCCGGTAGTTGCCCAGCGTCAGGAAGTAGACGTACCAGGGCGCCGGAGGCAGACCGACGAACAGCTGTGCTATCGACATGCACAGCAGGATCACGTTCGTCGGAGACACCTGCCATGCACGGCAACGCGTCAGCAGCATCAACAACGTCTACAGTGTACAAGCTGTGCTGTTTTTGTTGAGCCAGTTCTATCGACAGAGATCATGTGCAATGCATCTCTCTCTTCTACGGTATCTTAATTCTCCCCCTGATGAAAAGCGTGAAGTGAGGCCGCTATTTCGCGGTGGAAAAAACATCCCACTCTAAGACCAATTTGCAATGGCGAACGATCGATCGTTCCAATTCCCCCGACAGTCTTCAATCGCTAAAGCAATCAAACACCCTCGTCAACGGCCTCCATTTTTCAAACAGGGCGAATAAGCGCAGCGAGACGCTCTAATACACGACAGAAATAGTGCTTAGTGCAAAACCGAAAGAAAGAACGCCTTGAAACTACAAGCTACAAACACAGAGTAACCCATTCATACAGATACCCAACCCAAAACAAACTATAATTTGCATAGTTTTTTTTATAGTGTTGTATGCAAATTCCTGGCTTTCCCACGCGTATGTGCGTGCACATGTAGTCACCGTGTATCCAAATTTCCCTACTGTCCAAGAAAATGAAAAACGAATTCTTTTCCTCGGCAGTGGGATCAAATTTGTGGGTATGTGGGAATTAAAAGTTAGAAATTGATCGATTGAAAAGACCAATTTGACTTCGAGCCATTCGAGAAGAAATGCCCGCGCATGTAGTTTTTGGGGGCTGTACGTTAGATACTTACGCTAATTTTTCTAATTGCAGAATTTTTATGCCAATATGCCAATATTTTTTATGCCAAAGGCCAAATAAAATCTGCTAACTCATTTGTGCGTTACGCGGCGACGAGTGCGCATGGCCGCATACGTTCGCTTAGTCAAGCTCAAAATGCATCGGTCACCAGACCGTAGGCTGTGTTCCGTCTGAGCTAGAGAGAGAGCTGTAGAAAGCGGAGGTTGGCGACGCGTACCATGTTCTTCCTGGAGAGGACGACGATGCAGAAGGCGTTGCTGACGAGCAGCACGAGCACGAGCAGGGGGAAGGCGAGTCCGTAGATGGCTTCGTCTACGTCGGGATTGCGCACGAGCTGCATGAGACGCATGTCCTCCGGTATGCAGGCGTCCGAGCAGGCGTCGTACTGCTGCCGTCGCTGTCGGCGAGCTGACGCGTTGCCTCGGCCCATGCACTCGAACAGGCCCTCCAAGCGCTCGGCACTGCCCAGGAAACTGAGGTCCTGCCTCGACGCCGCCAGCCCCCACGCCATTATGAAAATGTGTCCACGAGCTAAGAAACTGGGGCACGGCTGAGTAAGTACGCATTGAGCTCGAGGCGTGCGTACGGGCTGGAGACGCAGGCGCCGAGGCGGGACGTGGCGGTGAGCGAGCAGGGCAGCGTGCCGTTCGCCTCCAGCACCGGCCCCAGGTCCAGTTTGTAGGCGCTATTAAAAGGAGCCATCGCTTGCGCTCCTACGCTTCTCTAAAATTGGCCAGAACCGTTCCACTCCGTTGCTCTCGTCTCCAACTAACGGACTACAAAAGGAGCCGCCAGACGAATCGCGATACGGTGCGCGTGTCTGCGTAGTATGGGTGGACGCATGCGCGCGTACATATTGGTACATACGATTGCGTTTGGGAATTAGTTTTCGCTTGCGCGGGTTTGTACTCTCTCGCGCTTGCCACCGTTTTCCGGCTCTTTTTAATTAGGGCTCCTTCTTCCGTGGCGGCGCTCCGTATGACGCGAAGGTGTGAGCGCGCGCGCCCAAAACAAATTAGGCCAGCAGGCCGGCCGGAGGGGCATATGCACGGGCTCGATGAGAAGACGCCAGCGGACGTGGGGTCGGTACTGAAGAAACTCCTGGCGCCGCCATGAAAGGGTCGCGCGGGAAACGGTGAACGAACGACGGAATCGGAAATTGAATTGGTCCGACGCTGCGAAAGGCGCCGGCGAAACGAGCACTGGAGAGAGAGAGAGGGAGAGGACGAGAGTGAGAGGCGCACAGCGACCGAGAACAGAGAGCGTGGCGCGTCGCCGAGCCAAAGACCAACCGTAGCCTAACGACGCTCGTCGTCCGCCAGTGGGGCGGGGACGGCTCGTCGACAACGGCTCGTGAAGTCGACGTGAGTGAGTGTCTCCAGTCGCAGTTCACGGTAATTCGTTTGATGAGGCCTGGCGCCCGAGCCCGGCCTCATTGAGCGCCCCGCCGGTGCGGTGCGCCGGTGCGGTGCGTCCGTCCAGCCGGACGGATCCATGCCTTACTAAGCTCCAAGGCGACTCAAGACCCGCCGGCGCGGGGCGTCCGTGGGCCGGCTCGCGACGTTGCGCAAATTGCCGCCGAGCTCGGCCGTCGCACGCCGCTGTGCACGGTTGGCCAGCGCCAATAATTGACTTTGGACAAAATTACGTCCGCTTCGCCGGCGGGCGGCAGACCGACCCGAAACACGGCGCCGCCAGCTGTTCCTTTCCGTTTTTCTCAGTTCGGCGACGCGGCAACAGGACGTCGACACGCCGCCTGCGCCGCCCTCGTCGGCCGGCGTGCAGCCACCAGCACCTCCGTATCAATCCACGAAGACTCTCTCTCTCTCTCTCTCCATAGAGACAAATAGCGTTATGCGCACGAACTTGATTGACAGGCGACGGAGACACGGCCGTGAGAGTGGTTTTCGCTGAAATTATGCAAGACACGGCAATGAGGCGAGGCGTTCGTGTGACGCTCAGAGATTCACCACAGCGCTGATGCCCGCACTTTCGTTACTGAATGAAAGCGGAGCCGCGCGCACACACGCACTCGCCAGAGCAAAATGTGACGGTTGCTACTAGCTTGGACGCTAGGGATCTGGTGGCTCTGGCGCCGCCGCTTATTCGCAAAAAAGTATTGCTATTGTTCGTCTCAATAAAATATAGACTACAAAATCAATAGAGTGTTTCAACTTCAAAAGACAGTTTGTTGTCGAAACAGAACCCTTTTACACCAATCAGTACAGATTCAACAGTTCGGTTCTCTTGAAACCACGCGTATTGGCATTGTGTTCAAGGCACTCATGTCAGTGCACAATTAGTAGTTATTTTCCAGAGCCTTATTGGACGGATTGCGAGTGTCGAGGGACCCTTGAAATCCCGCTGAAATCTAGGTTCGGTAGCTAAAGGGCCCCGCGGGTTTAATGATTGCCGAGAGGAGAAGGCGGCGGCAGCGTTCCAGCCAGCAGGCTTCAATTGCCGACTGGGAGGAGAACGCGTGCCTCCTCCAAGTGGCCGCGCGCGAACGCTGCGCCAATCCGGAGGCATTCGCGCCCTTCACCAAGCTGAATAATCTGCGGTGCGGCATAATAATTGGGCGTGTCTGCTAATGGAAGCCGTGAATGTCGGCGACTCGTAATCGGAGCGCGCCACGCGACCGACGCCCGCCGACGCGAGCGCGTCACGCACATGGATTCAATGCCAACCAACAGCCACAATCGGGGGGGGGGGGGCGTTAATCATGAAATGGATTAGCGAGACATTTAAACCAACCGACGGAACGTCCCGCCACCCTGTCTGTCTCACGATGATAGGCGCAGCTCTTCAGCTTGCACTCTGCAAGGAAAAAACACTGTCTCGATTAGCTAAGCGGGAGCAGCTAGTTATAAGGCCACTCCAACCTTGGTCGATCCAGCCAGCCGAGAAAAAAACAGAAATGTGACAATAGCGCAAGGTCATTGCAAAAAAACGAAATTGATTTGAATTAGTCGTCTTTTATCGGACATCTCGGCAGGCATTGACCGTTGAAGAATTTGTCGGATTCTTTAGCGATGTCAATTCCACGAAATCGCCGCACGAACTTGCTCTAGTCTAGCTAGACCCGTTGTAGTCTCCGTCCAGGTGACTGCCGCGACGACGGCTAGGGTTTCGTCAGTGCTGCTGTCGCGAACCCCTCGCGACTGCCGTATCCGTGTCGATCCCAAGATCCCCGATCTCAAGGAGAACGGTGCAGACTACCAGCATCAGCCGACTGCTATCATCCACCTACTACCATCGAATCGATTCTCGCGGCTTTGATTTATTTTTATTTTTATTTTATCATTTTATTTGAATTATTGTATTTGGGTGAATGTATTCGCATATTATTTCCATTGTTCTAATGACGGTTCTGCTGCCGACGAGCGCGATCATGGGCCGCGTTCCATACATGATTTTACCGCACGCATGGGCCGCACCGGACATCTCAGATGCTGCTGCTCATGCTCTAGACGTGCGCCAACTAACTCTCGGGTAGCACGCTGGCTTCTTTGTTTCATTTCTTAGCGTACGCTCATCGACTGTTCGATAACATGAGAATATTCGAACAGATTGACCAGAATGAAAACAGGAATCCAACATATAACCAACTGTGCGTAACAGTCACGAACTGCATCGTATTATGTAAATCTTTAGTCTCTTGTAGTTCCATGTAAATTTTAAAGCCAATTTTTTTGTATGTATGAACTGTGTACGGGAATTCTTGTACGTAAAATTTTTACGGAAGTATAGACTTGTTACACAGGTACGGTAGTTCGGTTTATAAATCTTTTGTCGAATGTGTCGAATCAATGTCGAAGGTGCATTAGTCGTCGTCCGTCGTCCTGTCGTCGTCATAGGGACTAGGACTTAGGAGGACAAGGAACGGCTGCGCCACGTTTGCCACGCTGCCGCCATGCCACTGGGGCTGACTGTTCCTGCTCCGTCGGAGTCGTCTGCCGGTGGGAGCGGCTGCTCGCCGGCCGTCGCCGGCCCATCCACTTGCGTGAAGTGCGCCGCGACGGCAGCGGTGGCGGGCGCGAACATGAAGCGCGGCTCGGGCTACTGCGCCGACTGCTTCGTCCTCATGGCGGGCGCCAAGTTCCGGCGCGTCTTCGCCTCGGCTGGCAAGCGCAGGCAGGACAGCAGCAGCAAAGTCGTCGACCCGCTGGCACCCGGCGGCAGCGACAACTCGGGCGTCGTCGTCGCCTTCGACGGCAGCGCCAGAGCCGTCGCCGCGCTGAACATGTGGAGGGAGACGCTCCGGCACCGCGCACTCGTGGGTGCCCTGCGGTTACACTACCTACCGTAATAAGCTTAGTCGATGGTTTAGCGCGATCGTCGACAAGAGGCTTCGAGCTTGCGTACGATCGTCGTGTTCGTACTGACAACCTTGGACAGAGAGAGCGTCGACGCCGCGGTGGCCGCATCGCGGGGCGTCCGCGCCCACTTCTCCGAGTTCTCATGGCTCAATGCGCACGTCGCCTCTGCCTTACCTGCCTCTTCTTCTTCTTCTTCTCTCGCCGCATTGGAGTTGTCGAACTGCGCTGCGGATGCGGTGTTGGGTCTCGATTCACTGGAACGGTTGGGCTCGACTCTGGATGGGGTGACGTCAGCGACGGAGAGAACGGAGTTGTTGGGGAGACTCGAGAGGGCGCTGCTGGGAAGGGTGGCGCGCCAGAGCGGCTTCGGCTGCGTCATCTGCTGCGAGGACGGCGACGCGCTCGCCGCGCGCCTCCTCTCGCTCGTCGCGCTCGGCAAGGCACCGACCACGCTCGACGGTAGGCACTGCGCAGACGACAATGACAAGGGGGTTGAGGGTTAGAGGTGCTAGTCACACCATAGGTGCCCACGGAAGGGCTGGGTTGGGGCTAATTCGCCCGTTATTTCGAAGTGGAGGGGGGGGGGGGTAAATCGGGATTTTCGGGATGGCGCTTTAAGTGTCAAAATTGCACATAAAATGTGACATGTTTGTTTAAAATTGACATCTAATAATAAGTAAATGGCATCTGGAAACGCTTTCTAAATTCTATGTTCTTGCAAGCTACCATGTACTACAATGCAGCGCCGTAGGCACAATTTTCGCTATTTCTAGAATTGGCTTGAGGCTCCGGAAAATGGGGAGGGATGTCCCCCTCCCCATTACCCCCTCCATGGTCAGCAATGATGCGTGACGTCTGTAACGTCGCTTAGGATCTCACATACCGCCGCGTGTGCTTGTGTTGTGACTCTACTGTGCACGTGTGGATCGCGTTGCAGAGGTGGGAGCGGTGGAGGAGTGCGAGGGGGGCGTGGACGCTGACGTCCCCTTCACGATACTGCGGCCGTTGCGCGAGCTGTCGACGCGCGACGTCGCGTTCTACTGCCGCTTCTGCGCCTTGGACGAGCTCGTCATCTCCACCAACGGCGTCGTCGCTCGTCTTAATGCCGCTGCAAATGGCACTGGCCGAAACAGTGACCAGCAGAGCGTCCAGTCTGTTACGGCCGACTTCATTCGCGAGCTGCAGACGGACTTCGCCGACACGGTCAGCACGACGCTGAGAAGCGCAGAGAAAGTGATGCGCAAGGAGTCGGCTGTCGACGACCACCGGTGATGAGCTGAGACTGCATTCGCCATTCCTCGCACGCGCGCTGCTCCCACGTCTGCTTGTGTCGTCTGCGCCGTGCCGAGAAGTAAACGTTGCGTATGCTCGGTTGACGTTGCGAGCACGTGGATGCCTCTTACAAACGTGTGACTGGAGACGTTGAATGCTGGAGACGGTGGGCGGCGGCTGGCTCAGATGGGCGGGGAGCGTAGCGGCTCGGCCGCCGCCGCGTGGCCGGCGCTGCCGTCGGCGGCGCTGGTCCACGTCTTCGCGCTGCTCGACCGCCGCGCCCTCGTCGCCGTCTCGCGCGTCTGCCGGCGCTGGCTACGCGTCTCTCGGGACGAGCACCTGTGGAAACGGTGCGGCACGCTCGCCTTGGCTGGTCTTGTGGGTACTGACTACCGCGGCGTTTAGCCGCTTCCTGCTCGACTTCGGCCTGCCCACGCACACGCCGCTGGGTGGTCGGGGTTCGTTGTTCAGCTTCCGTCGCCAGCGACATTCCGCAGACCGGGCGCGCGCGCCCCTTCAGTGAAATTCGCCGCCGACGAGGAGAGTGGTGAGGAGGAGTACTCGCCCCAGGGCTGGCTCTCGGAGTACGCGCGCCTCCACTGGCGCTCGCCGGTGCTCGAGGCGCAGCAGATCGGTCGGGCGCACGACGACGAGGTTCTGCACGTCGCGTTCGCGCCCCACGGCCGCTTCGTCAGCAGCTGCTCCAAGGACGGCAAGATCAAGGTGCGAGAGAGGAGTCGCTCTCGCTTTTAATTGAGCGCGAGGGCTGGCGTCGACACAGGTGTGGCTCGTGTCGGAGGAGAGCGTGACGCCGCTGTGCGAGCGCGACCTGCGCCTGGAGCTGCGCTGGCGCTACACGCAGTTCTCGGCGTTCAACGCCACCGCCCCGCTGCTGCTCGTCTCGGGCGCCCGCAACCCCGACGACTCCACGGACGGTGAGGTGGACGTCTTCGCGGTCGACGGGCCGTGTGGACCCCCCCCCCCCCCACCCCTGGTTGGCGTCCCCACCCTCGCTGTGTCTTTCGGTGTCAGAGGGTTCACGGAAGCTCGAGTTCCGCTGTCGGGCGGCCAACAAGCCGTACGACCTGTTCGGCTGCTGGTACGACGGCTTCCACATGGTGACGGGCACGCACTTCGAGCTGGCCCCTCTCACAGCACCCGGCGTCTTCGGCGCCTCGCTCAGCCAGCTGGCGCTATGCAAGGCCTCCCAGGACAGTCACACCGAGAGGTCCAACGTGCTCGTGCCTCTCTATCGGTTGGTTCACTCACTACGTACCACAAATTCTCAAAAATACCCCTGTACTGTTGTTTCAACCTTTGGCCACCGAAAAGTACTATCTGTTGGAGGATATGTATTTCCCCGGTGAAGCGACCCTCCCGTTCTGCTCTTCAGATTCCTCAACCGGAACTATGCGTACGTGCGCATGACGCTGGTCAGCGCTTACGTCTCCGACCGGTGTCGGCTTTTACTGATGCGTGAGCAGCAGGAGACGTCGTCGTCGACGCTGCCGAGCCGCTCCGTCGACGGTGCCGGCACGTCGGCGACTGCCGCTTCGTTCGTCGTCGCCTCCTGCGATAATTGTCGGCGTCGACACAACGAGTGCCTTGCCCAATTCGACGACACCGACGCTGCCGAGCCGACGTGCACGTGCGTCTGTCACGCGCGCGTCCGCGACCGCCTACTGCTCTTCACCACCGGCTCCGACACCTCGACGCCGCATCAAGTCGGCGTCAAGGTCGCCATCGGCGTCGACCTACCGTGTCCCTCAAGAATACACGCTCAATTTCGTTTCGCTTGTAGCTGATCCGCGCCGCCGACGTACTGGGCCGTCTCAACGCTGAGGTGCTGTCGGACGAGCGGAGGGAGCGCGTTCAGCAAGCCATGCGGTACTCCCTGCTCTCTCCTGACTTTACGTGCTTCTTAGCCTAACTGTTGAACCATAGGGAGTTTCGTGCCGCCAACCAGCAGCAGGCTGAGGAGCAGGACGCTTCCCCCGCGCACCAGGCGCAGCAGCCAGTCCTGCCGCAGGCCGGCGCCGCGGTTGCCTTTGACGTCGACGACGACGCCGACAGTGACAGTGGCAGCGATGACGACGAGGATGCTGACGAGTAATTCAAAGTTGCGTTGGAAGTATAATTCCGAGAAGGTCGCTGTCCGTGACTGCAGCTCGTGGGCGGCTGCTGCGGCGCGCTTCGACCAGCCGGACCGCCTGCTCGAGTTCGACGGCCACATTGTGGGCATCGCGCTAGACCGCAACCCCAGGTGCGGGTCCCATGCGGAGCTGCTGGCCACAATTTCGCTTGCGGTTTCTCCAGGTATCTTCTGGTGAACGTGCGCCACTGGATGGGCCCTGTGGAGCGTCGACTCTCTCCCTGGTTTCCGCCCCAGATCTCGAACGATGTATTTTTTACTCGTGCAATTCGAGCGTCCCCCTCCGACAGGAAACATGAGTTCAGGTGACGCTGTACATCGTCGACTTAGACACGCTAGAACGCCTGCCGTTTGCGCGCTACGAGGGCCATCTCGGCCTCACTGACAACGAGCACTGCTTCTTCCTGTTCCTCGACGCCGCGGGAGATTTGGTCGCCAGGTGACTTTTTTTCAGAAAAGGGGAGGTGGATTTACTAGCACCCAGCACCTTGCAGTGGCGCCGAAAATTCGGCCGGATACGTGTGGTCGAAGCGGTACGGCTGTCGACTGGGACGGCTGGCGCACGACGCAGTGGTCAACGCTGCGGCCGTCCACCCGCTGCACGGGGAGGTGGGCGCTCGAGAGAGAGAGAGGGAGGGTGTCTCTCTCGAGAAGACGACTAAAACGCTCGCCCAGGTACTCGTGACGGCG
This sequence comes from Paralinhomoeus sp. GSCO2_6, assembly GCA_030248085.1. NCBI lineage: Eukaryota > Metazoa > Nematoda > Chromadorea > Monhysterida > Linhomoeidae > Paralinhomoeus > Paralinhomoeus sp. GSCO2_6. The sequence continues at coordinate 45,244 of JASAMY010000486.1, forward strand.
AGCGACGACTGCACGCTGAAGGTGTGGCGGTCGAGACGCGCCGTGCGCCGGCTCTGGCGCGAAAGGCGCGCCGACAAGGACGCCGCCGCTGCCGCCTCCGAGAGCACCGTCCACAGGGCGACGGCGGGCGCGCTCTCCTTTCTGAAAGATCTCTTGCCCTGACGCTGTCGTCGACCGCTATACACGGTCCACGGACAGACGACTTGACGATCTGCTCTCGGCGCGCTCGCGAACCGTCGCTTCGCACTACAAACTCGGTGTTTCCACCGATCCGTATGAGAATTAGGTGCGTGTGTAGAAGAATTCGTAGAATTCTCTCATTTTTGTTCTTTGGATTTTGATTGTGATTGTCAGTCATGATGCGAGTGCAGTGTGATCTGACGTGATCGTTTGCATCATCTAGTCTGGTGCGCGCGGGTGTAGCCTGCGTACGTGTCTGGACATCGCGTGCGCAGCCTCTGGGGGTGAATCAACTAGCAGATATTTTAGATCAATTCGTTCTGGTTCGTTTGATGCGTTTTGACAGTTGTTGTTTATTGTGCCGTGTGAGATGTTTGCGTCATATTTGTCTTATGGCCGCTTGCTCGTCAGTTGGACGTAACAGTCGCGCAAAGCGCAGCGTCGGTCGAATCGAACGTGGTGTGAGTCATTACAGGACTGCGTCAATGCTGTTTGGTGGGTGACACGATGCTGCGTGTGTTGTGCCCGCGGGCGGTGACTCAATGTAGTCGACTCAGTAGGGTTCATGTTGCATGTGCCCCGCCACGCCTGAGCAGTCTGCCTAGCTCTCCTCTCCTACCTTTCTTCCCCTCGAATCGCATTCTAGAAAGGAATTTTGAGCGAATGGAAAGAAAGACGGTGTATGTTCTGGCTGGTGTTGCAGGCGCTGCGATATTGGCGACAATTTTACTCGTAGTAACTACTAGCGGAGGGAGCTCGCCGTCCACGGAGCCGCTGCGCTCAGATGGTTGGTGTTGTCAATTGTCCGGCTCTTGGCGACTGATTAGGAATAAATTCCCACTTGCACCTTCGAAACGCGCGAGAAACTGTTCGGAGGACGGATGCGCGACGCGTACGCGGCGCTGCATTGCAGGAACTCAGATTCTCTTAATCGGCGGCGGCCAGCACCATGACGGCGCAGAAGCGAGGAGCTACGACGACCGTATCGTCTCGTTTAGTCCGTCTTCGGGCGCCTCCCGCCTGTGGCCGGCGCGTCTCGCGACCGGCCGTCTACGGCACGTCGCCGGCCGACTCGGCAACCTCGTCGTCGTCGCCGGCGGCTCTATCGGTTCGCTGGAGGGGAGCGGCCACGAGCTCTGGGTCGACTCCGTGGAGACACTCGACTTGGAAGGGGAGGCGCGTCGCTTCGAGCCTGCTGCCGACATGCGGAAGTCGAGAGAATCGGCCGACGGAATTTCCGCAGGCAAGACAATTCGTCAAAACCACTTTGTAAAGGTCCCCCCGGTACATGAAGGCACTTGTATTTTGCAGCCGGTCGCTTTCTCGCTTGCTTTGGCAACGCGAAAGGAGTCGCGTTTTGGCACGACTGCGAGGAATTTTCTCTGGAAAGCTCTACATGGCGCCGGTTGCCAAGATCGAGTCGGCTGGTCACCGAGACGGACGCGGCCATGGCCGTCGGCTTCTCCAACCACGTGTACTCTATTGGAGGACGCTGCGACTACCGCGGATACGCTTTTGACTATCCCAGCTGCTACCTCAGACAGTTCTACAGGCTCGACGCGTCGGCCAAAGGAAGCGGACAAAAGTGGGAGCGGCTGGCGGATCTGCCGCGTCGGCGCGCCGGGGCCGAACTGGGAGTTGTGCCGGAGAACGAGCGCAACGGCACGCTAATCGTCGTGTGCGGCGGCCGAATGCGACTGCCGCCCAGCGGCCGCAGGGCCGATGGCGCAACCGACTGCGACGCCTACTCGGTCGACAGCGACCGCTGGATTCCGTTTCCGTCGCTGAACGAAGTCAGATACAACTTCAGAATGGAAACTGCCGACGGAAAGTTGTTTGCACTGGGCGGATTTAATAAGGACACCATTGAAATCTATGAGCCAGAGAGACACAAATGGCGGATACTTGACGAGAGACTACCATACGAAATGGCCAACTTTGCAACTGTTGTCATCGACTGACAGTGGCTGCAATGAGTGACATCCTGATTTGCAATATACCGTAATTGTGGCACAAGTGTCTAGCCACATGAGGCGCATGTTATCACGATATGACTTACTCGATTTGTCTTCCTGTGCTTGTACTGGTGCGTAGTCATACGTGTAATACTACTGTCTCACACTAATGCTAATGGACCAATTTCCTAGGCCCTGGCCACTGGATTAAAAGCCCACTGTTTTTCGCCTCGCCATCTTAAAGAATAGGGCTGCCCCTCAATCTGGGCTCGCACATTTAGTAAATTCCGGCAGCAACATCTGAGTGGTGTTTGTCAAGCAATCATCGATTAGCAACCCAGCACAAACCTACCCTCAATGCGAATTGGCGCCAGAACAACAAAAAGTAACCAGCGATTGCACATGCGATCAACGAATGTCTTTGAAAGGGTCGCGAACGGCACACGCCTTCTTATACTTGTGTCGCGAGTAGGCGCCCCTGCAGTTCGACCAGCCCGGCAGGTGTGCAGCCACGCTCGCGGGTCCCACAAGAGGAACAGTGTCTTTCAAAATTTTCGTCACGCTCAGACACTCCAATTGAGCCTTGATTGAAAATATAATTAGGCAAAATAGAAATACAATACAACATAACGAATTAATTGTATGAGATAACCTGCTGATGCGCTTGTCGAGGCTCCATGTCGTTGATAACGATCGCCCGCCTGAACTTGCGGTCGATCTTGGTCGCCTCCACCTGCTGTCGACTGAGAAGAGGGCATTTAGAATGATGACGGTTCACTACCCCATTCTTCCCCCAGGCAATTCTCCCGCTGGCCCTCAAAATCAATGTTGGGGTGGAACTTCTTGTGGAGACGCCCGCGTCAGTCTCCTCCGGACAGGCCACATTGTAGTGGTCGCAGACCCGACAGCGGTAGTATGTGTCCCCACTTGCCGACAAAGGGCCGTATTTCGTGAAAAGACGGAATTTGTCGCCTTCAGAAACGATGAGGAGGCGACCCTTTAAGTTCTTGGCCAGCATCGTGTCGGGCTCGGAACGGTCTCCCAAAGATGACGACGTCCCAGGCGTCCGCATCGGCTCAGTAGTTTCAGCGAGTCTGGATGCCTCCGGCGCAGGTTGGACGCCCGTGCTAGTCGTGGTCGAGCACAGCAGACCCGCTCGTCGGACGCTCTGTTGCACTTGGCGAAATCTGCGAATGACTACTCGCCGAAAGCTGCGAAGTTCCCCAGAAACGTTGGCGACGCTTTTCTCCACAGCGTCCAATTTGGCAGTCAGCAAGCGGCAGGAGTCGTCAGCGAGAAGCCCTCCCTCGCCGCCGTCAGCTTCACCAACAAGAAATTGTCCCTCGCCACCGCCAGCTTCACCGTTCTCGGCCCGATGGTCCCCGGAACACGGGTCTGTTGTACCCCGGGCCGAGACGACGGTGGGGGGCTGGACGGCGGTTTGTTGACATCTCGCTGACGACAAATTCCTTAGCTGAGACAACCGCGGCTTCTTGACGGGGTTCTTGGGCCGTCCGACAGGACGGCTGCCAATGCTGTCGTCCCTAACGTGGCGAAGAACTGACGCAGCACTGACACGTTGGTCGGACAGGCGCTGAAAATCAAACGTACAACAAACTGCACAAACAGCACACAATAATCGTGCAGTAAAACCGAGATTTCGGCAGCCAATTTTCGATGCGAAAAAACAGATCTTCCACACTTGTAGTCAGAGATAAGGCGCTGAACATCACGCCTTGCCCACACACTTGCCTGATACCTTCCGTTCCGACGATTAGACATACCTTTTCGAAATCGCAAATAACTTTAAATCACCTTTAAAAATTCGCATACCGTACTCAGCGCTTCAGAATTTTTGACCGCTTCATTTCATTGTGCTGCTTCATCGTTTTTTTCCAATGTTAAATCGTTTCGTGTGGCAAGCTCATGCAGTGTAAAACTATTTTAAGCGCTTTATCTTTAATTCTGTGCGAATTCATCGCTTCGTTATTTTTTATCGCTGCTTCATCGTTTTCATTATTTACGCTAAAGAACGATGAAGCGGATTACACAGTCGGGCAAACGCGTCTGTACTTACGCACACGTCGTACATGGAACGTCTAATTCGACTATGAAACAATTGACCCGATTGAATTGACTGATCCACTCATGCAACAGTGAAAATTGCACTGACTCAGTTGGCATTTTTACTTCCGGACGAAGGATTCAGATGATGGCAACCGTCACTTCAGCGGCAATCGTCATTGTCCTTGACCGATCTACAGTCCACCCTTTGTTAGAACTTGTTTTAATAGAAACAGTACTGTAAGCAGCTCGTGTGTTCAAATACTACGGTGTGGCAGTGATAAATACACCGCCCCTTGAATTACTCCGCACTACTTTCCAAGTTCATTTGGTTGTAAAATGCAGCACCATGCCTTCGGATTGAAAGAGTCTCCGCAGCCGTAGCTTCGCTGCTTTGGTTATTTGATGACACTTTGATTAAACCCACTATCCTTTCATTGCGCCTTCGCGTTATTTTCCGTGACTCAGCAGCGTAGCTGGGAGACGCCCCCCAATAGGCATTGCCGCCTTTTCAATTTTGAAAGTCGCTAGTCGGCCATCTCTGCCGCAGCTTCAGTTCGTGTAGGGTGACGTGTTGCTCCGAAATCCGTGTGATAAGCCACGCGCGCCCACAGTCACCCCACGGGAATTCCAAGCCAAGTCCAGCGTTCGAAGTTGCGGAGTTTAGCCGGTGGCTACTTTCGTTCCTCGTCTCTCGTCGCCGTCTCTCCTCCCCTCCTGCTCCTCACCCCGCCGCAAAATGGTCGAGAAGGACGAATTGGTGCAGAAGGCGAAGCTGGCCGAGCAGGTACGCCCCTTTCCAAGTCGGCAGAAAAGTGGGGTGCTAATTAGAGACGTTGTGGGCGATTGTAGGCCGAGCGCTACGACGACATGGCTGCCGCGATGAAGGTCGTCACGGAGAAGGACGATGAGCTGACCAACGAGGTGGCTTAGGGGAAGCATTGGGTTCGCCTGTCTCTATCCGGACGGCTTTTCAGGAGCGGAATCTTCTCTCGGTCGCCTACAAGAACGTCGTGGGCGCGCGCCGGTCGTCGTGGCGCGTCATCTCTTCCATCGAGCAGAAGACCAGAGGGTAAGCGATTGCGCGCGTGCGTGCGTGCGTCATCGCATTGCTGTGCCTCGTTCAGGCGCCGAGAAGAAGCAGCAGATGGCGCGCGACTACCGCGAGAAGGTCGAGAAGGAGCTGAAGGACATCTGCCAGGAAGTCCTCGTGAGTGCCTGTCTTCCTGTTTTTTTTTTGCGGTTCGTTTTCCCCCCCCCCCCCCCTCCCCCGCCTTGCGCAGTAACGCGACACGGCGTTACTACGCGTTGTGCCCTTGGTGCTACACGGCTGGCGAGATGTGCGCAACAGTGGTGGCTGTGGCGCCGCCAGAGCTTCTTTGGGGATTAGGGTCCGGCCTAGTCTGAGAGAGAGAGACAGACAGTTGCCGCGGGCGGGCGGGGGCGCTTGCGGCGAGCGAGGAGGCAACACGGCCCGTCCAATGCTCTCGGCCGTCGGCTCGCTTGGCCGGAGCGGTGTGTCGTGTCGTCGTCGCGGTCGCCTCTATCGGACGTCGCCTGCTGATGGCTCTCGTCTCTCCGCGTTGGCGCGCAACACACCGACAATCGCCAGGGACGGACGGGCGCTCGCGGCCGCTTGTGGGGCCCTGTTCTCGAAAGCGGCCCCCATCGTACTGAGTGTGTCGCTGCTGTTGGCTGCTGCAGCCAGCCAGCGGACGCGATGCGGGGCCGAGTCGAGTCGACGCGAGGGCTGCTGCGACGCAGCAGCAATCGATTCCTTCCCTCAAATGGACGAAGCAGAGCGTTGGTTTGGCGGGGCGGCCGCGACGCGGCGCCTTCCCGATTGGCTCCGCTTAGAGATAGAGAGAGGCGCTAGCGAGGAGGTGGGGGGGGGGGGGGCGGCGTTGAATGAATTCGCTCCTCCCTTGCGCCCCCCCCCCCCGATGCGGCCCAGAAAGGTGATACTCCCCCCCTCACCCTGCCGCCCTCTCTCGCGCCACTCGGTCAGGGCGGTCATTTGCCAAGCCAAACAGCCGCTGGGGACTGATTGGCAGCAGGGCAAGTCAAGAACCGTGCCTATAGTGAGCGTACGCAGCGAGAGGCACAGGGCTTCCGTCGACACGTGCACTTGACGCGTTGATGCCCAATAAACAGTGAGAGAGTGCGTCGACGCCGACGTTGCAGTTGTTGTCTTGCACAGCATACGAAGCGGGCCGGGGGGGGGGTTGTGCGACGAATGACGATCAAGTGTTTCCGACTGAAACCTTGTTCGACACATACGTAGTAATAGAATACGTATCAATTGCCTACGTGCATAGGGCGACCGGTTGCAGACGCTGCTCGACAGCCACCTCATCAAGCAGGCGTCGAGCGCCGAGTCGAAGGTGTTCTACTTGAAGATGAAGGGCGACTACTACCGCTACCTGGCCGAGGTCGCTCACGCCGACAGCAAAGCCGGTACCTGCTTCCCCCCCCCCCTCCCCCTTGGAGTCGGCTCGGTAGGACTTGGCGTGGCGCTTGCAGGAGTGGTGGAGTCGTCGCAGGCGGCGTACCAGGAGGCGTTCGAGATCGCCAAGGAGAAGATGCAGCCGACGCACCCCATCCGTCTGGGTCTGGCGCTCAACTTCTCCGTCTTCTACTACGAGATCCTCAACGCGCCCGAGAAGGCCTGCTCCCTCGCCAAGCAGGTTCTGTACCCACTGTCCCCCCCCCCTCAACCCTCCCTGCACGTCTGCAACGAGTAACGTCTCTTAGGCGTTCGACGACGCGATCGCGGAGCTGGACACGCTCAACGAGGACTCGTCCAAAGACTCGACGCTCATCATGCAGCTCCTGCGCGACAACCTCACCGTGAGTCAGCTGTTCTGCCGGGGACGAACCCGAGTGGTGATTGCATACGCTTACGTTCCTCTGTACAGCTCTGGACGTCCGACTCCGAGGCGGCGGAAGCCGGCGCGGGCGCAGGGGACGCGGACCCTGCCGCCGAGGGAGCGGGCTAACGACCCCCTGCTGCTGCGCCTACCTGCCGCGCCGACGAGTTACGCTACACTAGTACTGTAGTCGACGTCGTCGTGCACGCACTCCTCCGGTCCCGTTACCGCCTCTTGGTCCGTGCGTGCCCCGTCGTCGTCGTCGTCTCGTGCTTCTAAGTTTGCTTGTCGTATTCGCCGTATAGTCCAACCCCCCTTGCCCTCCCTCCCTCCTTTCTTGGGAGAACTTCCGTCGTCCGCTCGCCTCCCCTCCCCCTCTCGCCCAGCTCACCTTCGCTCCTCCTACCACCAGCCAATCTCGTGATGTGACCGTGCTGACGGCGTTATTCCATAAATGGTAGCTTTCTCCATCTTGGAGAATAGAGAACAACTCTATAGCGTTTCCATCGGGGCGAGAGAGCCATGCTTTGCTTTTTTTTTGGCGGGCTGGAGTGAGACCGAGGGAGGGGTTCGCGCTCGCGCGTGTGCAGCGTGAGCCGAGCTGATATGGCCTGCTTGGGGCGGTAGAGGCGTAGGTTCCACTTCCCGTCTTTGCTGGTTGTTCCGACGTAATCTCCCAGCGGCGGAAACCGCAGCATCACTAGTCGGTGGATCTTCTCTGCCCCCACCACCCTCCACAGTTTATTTGGAAGCGCGCTAGACGTGACGCACGCGCGCGCCCGCGTGCAACGCGCTCTGAGACTGGTTTTCGGAAATGAATACTCACACTGCGCGAACGCTGCGTGGGCGGATACCGTCATTACTGTTATAAACCTCGGCGAGTTACGGTAGTTGAGACTCGCGTATTTGTAGCGTGTATTGGAATGGAGATGACGGCCGAGCAGGTTCTCAAGCGGTTAGACTCGTATAGCGAGCTCATTGGACAAGACGTTGCGCGAACTGTCCGGCGTTTCGCGGCGAATGGTCTCCGAGATGGAGACCTGGCGAACTGTTGGGGATGTGCTCGAACCTCTTGAATCTCACCTGGCACGTTGCTCGAAGCAGTAAGCAGCTGACCAGACCAGTTTGTACCAACAAGTGACTGTCTCGCCTCCGCCATTTGTAAAGTTGTATCACCGCTCCCCCTCCCAGGTTTGAGTAGGATGAGTAGAATCAGCAGAATACCGTCCGATTGAATGCCAAGCGTAGGATGAGGGTGCCCAGGGAGAAACTGAACACCGGACACTGGAGGGAGGTCCACATCTGTTGAGAGGGTGCTGTACAGCGTTCTCAGCTGGATCAAGGCAATGGCTCTGATCAAGGAGCAACGCGAGAAGGTCGACAGACTTCTTAGGCTATAACGCATCCCAGTCCCGAATGCAGTTTTGACTGTCGTTTCAGGGAAGCCTTGGTAGCATTCGATTATGGCTTGTTAATGGGCGCTCCGTTGGGCGATGACGGAAATCTTCTAGCGACATTCGCTTCTCAGCTGCACGAAAAGATCGGGTTCTAAATGAAGAGGCGCATGAGGGTTGTGGGGGCACTTCGCAAAGCTCAGTACGTGTCTTGTATTGTATGTCAGTCACACTATATACAGGATGCAGACAGCTTTGTCCTAGGGAGAAGAGGTGTCTACTGAAGCGGAAGTGTGCTGCTCCAGCAGCAGCTTCGAGCGGCCTATTCCAGTTCTCGACTGTCCCCCGCTGATGACCTTCATGGAAGTCCTGACCAAGAAGCAGCCGGTGCTCATTCGCAACGCCATGTCTCACTGGCCAGCGGTGCAGAAGTGGAGGTGTGGCGTTGGCAATGGCGTTGCGTGCGCCAGTAGCGCGTGGTGAGGAAGGTGCCGATGCTGCAGCGTGCCTTACCTTCTGCGCCGCATGCGCCACCGGACGGTGCCCGTGGAGGTGGGCTCTCGCTACACGGACGAGAGCTGGTCCCAGCAGCTCATGACCGTCCAGCAGTTCCACGACCGATTCCTCTTGATAGAACGAAAGACCTAGAGAAGGGGGAGGGGGGGGGGGGGGGGGAAAAGGAGGGGGGGGGGAAAAAAAAAAAAAAAAAACCAAACCAAAATAGACTGCAAATACACAATACAAACAGACACCACCAAAACACCAAAACAATGAAAAACAAAAAGCGGGGGGGGGCTCCACAAACCGGGAAACCCCGTAGGCGCCACGACGCTGGGGATGTGGCTCGCTGCGTCCGCCGGACGCGGGGCGTTGTAGAGTGGCGGGCCAGAAGGCGGCGCGGGCTATCTGGCGCAGCACCAACTCTTCGAGCAGCTGCCCGAGCTGTGGACGGACATCTGCACGCCCGACTCCTGTCATCTGGCCGGTACCGACCCGCACCAGTCGGACCGGGACGGGGCCGTGAACGCCTGGTTCGGGCCCCGCGGCAGGTGCCCCCCCCCCCCTTCTGCTGCTGTCAGACAGACAGCCGTTGCGGTGTCTCAGGCACTGTGTCGCCGCTGCACCAGGACCCGCGGGACAACCTTCTCTGTCAGGTGTTCGGCTCCAAGTACCTGCTGCTCGTCGACGCGGCGCACACGGAGGCCGTCTACCCCATGCGCGGCGGCCTACTGACGAACACGAGTCGCGTCGACGTCGAGGCCGTGGACGCGCACGCCTTCCCCCACTTCCAGCGTCTGCCGAAGCTCGAGTGCCGACTCGCGGCCGGCGACATGCTCTACATTCCCAAGCAGTGGTGGCACTACGTGCGCTCCTTGAGCACCAGCTTCTCCGTTAGCTACTGGTTTGGCGGCTGAAAAGCTGCCGCGATACATGTACATACTTACATGCTCGAGTGAGAGTACATACATGGAAGTGTATGGACGGCAGGGTTCTGTGGTGTACGGTGTGCAACTAACTAAGCCACCACTGAAAGGGCGTTGCAGTACGGTACTCCAGTACGATGCAGTACGATGCATCCAGTAAGTGACCTACAGATCTTAAAAGATAGTGGTCCTGTCCACCACCTCCGATTAGTCCAACATCGGAAAAGATCGACGAAGATAGCATTAGATGCTGCTACCAAATTTGTTTGCATTTGCAACGCCTGTCCCTGAAGCATGCGTAAATCGTCAACAGTGCACCTGTGGCACTACTTTCAACCTCTCATGACTGGGGGCACTATTGGAGGGGTTCCACTATTGAGGATTTACGGCATGTTGTAGCAGCATTTAGGGTACGATGTAGGTTGTTCATCAGCTCCTCTTTCGGCGCGAACGTCGGGTGCTGCGACGTCCAACCAAACAGGCTTTATCAGCACTCGAATCGGTGATCACAAAACAAAAACCGAAAGCGACGGAGGTTCACGAAGGAAAAACACGCGCGCGCTTGTACCCCGCTGGGCGAGCGAGAGCCTAAGGCAGACTGTAGAGCCTATGTATGCGTTGCCGATTCTCCCCTATGTACACAGAGACACGCTGCTGCATCCTCACATCAACCAACTCTCCTCGCCTGCTCACAAGACACGCCGCCGCACTACTAAGCCGCGCACTCACTACCTACCGATTCACTCGCCAATATGGAGCTCGCCTCAATACGCACTAAACACGTCTACTAATCAGTCACCCTAAGGGGGAGGGGGCCTTTACCAAAAAAAAAGCAAACCTGGAGCTTCATTATTATCCAGTGCTCATTATCTTTCAAGGTGGAATGTCGCTGAGGACGCGGCCTTCCTCGCCTCAGCTTCGTTCACGGCTCATCTGGCCGGAGTGCGCGGAACCATTCGGTTTCCGTTTCTCAGTTAGTCTTTGTAGGGATACATTTCTAAGTTAAACCAAAACCGCTCACTATGAGTCTAGAGGCAGATCTGTACCGCATCAGTCCCGAATTTTAGGGTCCCGCACGGGAGTAAGTGGGAGGGGGTCGATGATTCTTCACCAAAATAGGGTCTAAAGAGGCACTTTTGGCAAAGGAATGGTACAAATAGGGCCTATAGCGTTGATTAGCTGGTTCGTATCAAATTACACCGAGAAGTACCCAAAACACTCACATTTATCATTTTCGACAGGTTGAAAATACTTTAGAATAATCTAGAAGGGGAGGGGCTTTGGGGGGACTTCTGAATGAGGGGGGGGGGGGGGGTGCGATTAGGGTTAGAGGGGTTAGAGGAGGCGGGCGGTAGTGGGGTCCGCGCAGCCCGTACACGGAGGACACTTTGTCGTCGTCGTCTGCGCCGGCGAGGGGGTGTCGGGGCTCGCTGCCGCTTCGCTCGCGCTCGAAGTGCCGGTTGGGAGTGACCGGCTCGCGGCCCAGGAAGTCCACCGCCTCCCCGCCGTCGCCGCCCGCGCCGCTGGAGCGCCGGAGCGCCTTGAGCAGTCGCTGCGCCTCCTTGGGACTGGAGATGGTCGCGCGCAGGTCCTCCGACATGCGCAGGAAGGGCCGGCCGGCCGTCTTGTCGCTGCCCGACGGACTCGGAGGCGCGTCCGCCGACTCCGAGCCGGGCGACAAGGGCACGCCGCCCACCTCCGTCAGCGTCGGCTCCCCTCTGAATAGCTCGCAGTGAGACCAGAGAGCGAGAGGACAGGACAGGAGGACCAACTCGTTGGTGGGGGACATGGGCGAGTCGGGGCCGGCGAGCGGCGAGCGCGGGTGTCGGTGGTGGTGGTGGCGCTTGCGTCCATTGGCCGTGGCGGCGGGCGAGTGGTGTCCGCCGCGCTCGATCAGCGTCGTCCGGAAGGCGTTGAGGTAGGAGCGACTGCTCACCTCGAGACAGGTCACCTCCTCGTGCACCTCGGCGTCGAAGTCGGGCACGAACGCCGTCCGGTGCAGCGAGCCCGCCGTCGCCTTAGCCGCCTCCGACGGCGGCTTCTCGCCTTGAACAGAGAGAGAGAGCCTCTTGAGCCGTGAATTTTAGAGCGGCCGGCGCGCAAGCACTCGCCCTCGTTGTCGTAGTAGGCGGCGTTCCAGAAGCTGTCGATGCCGACCACGCCCTGCGCCTCGGCGCCCGGCAGGGAGCGCCGACTCTGCGAGAGACTGCCGCGCTGCTGCGCCATCTGAGATCCACTTAATTGGCTTGGCAAACGTTCGGACAACAAGGCGAGAATCAGAACCCACGTGCGTCAGAGAGGGCGCCATCGCGAACACGTTCTGGATCACCTCGACTCCGAAATAGTGAAAAGGACCCGCCTCGAACACCAGATTGTTCTGAAGATCGAGGAATAGCAGCAACCGTCACTAGCAGTGTCGAAATGACCCTGACCGACCTGACCGATGGTGACCTGGACCCTGCCCTTGAGGATCAAGATGAATCGGTCACTGCGCTGGCCCTTGGTGTAGAGTCGAGTGGGCTGCACGCCCCGCAGGTGACTGGGACGCACAAAGGTCACATTCTTGCGGATCAGCCGTTGAAGGACCTGGCACGTGCGTGCTCGCGTACGTGCACTTGTGCGTGCGTGCGTGCGCCGCGCCAACCGCGTTCGAGATGACGTCTTCCTTGAAGGTGGCGAAGTTCGTGGCGAGGAACTGCATGGCGGCCAGCTGGAGCTGGTGACTGACCGTCACCTGGCAAGTCGACTCCTTCTCCAGAATGCGCGACAGGTCCTTTTGCTGAAACGCAAACGTTGCTCCCACTCTACAGTCGACGCCTTTCACTTCACAGATCGATCACAATTCAGCACTGAGCACTGACCGACCTGGTGGTCTCTTCTCCGCTTCCTCTGCACGTTGTCCGTGATCACATCCGTCTCGTCGAGGATCTCCGCCTGAACTTTCTCCCCTGCTCCTCGCCATCAATCGGTCGGGCGGAATTCGCAAACCTGTATGATTTCCTCGATGATGTCTTCGAGCGTCACGATTCCCGTGAGCACGTAGAAATTGTCGCCGTCCTCGGGCTCCTCGACGCGTTGTACGAGCGCCAAGTGGTAGTGGCCCTGAGAACAATCACTCCAGCACACCACTCCCTCAATTGTCTTGCCTGAGAGAGCCTTGCCTTTTTGAACTCCTCGAGCATGAGCTTCAGGGGCGCGTCCTCCATGACGAAGCGTAGGGGATGGGACCAGTAGCCGCACACGGTCTTGATGGTCAGGTTGTCGTCGGGGTCGAGCAGCGCCAGGTCCTTGACGTTCAGCAGGGCCACCACGTTGTTCCTGTTCTCCTGCAAGACAGCAGCCCCAATCCCACTGCGCTTCCACACACAACTGTCGGCATCACCGACCCCTTCGTAAACCGGTATGCGCGTGTAACCGGTCTTGATGATGTCCGCCACCGTCTGCACGTCCAGCGTCATCTCGGCCGACAGCATGAACACGTCCTAGAACGCCGGCTGGATGGATGCTTGCGTTAGCCGAGAAATATAAAAAGTGGGAAAGACCTCGATCTTGGTCATGACGTCCTTGACGGTCTTCTTGGTGTACTCGAGCGCGCCCGTCACCACCTTGAACTCCTCCACCATGCCCGGCTCGTCCTGGCGCTGGATGTTCATCTTGATCAGCTCCAGCAGCCGCTCCCGACTGTACACCTCGCCCGCCTCCGCGCCCAGCGTCCAGTCCAGCAGCTTGCCTCAATCGCGAGCTGGCCTCAGTTGGCCTGTGCGCGCCAGGGCTAGGGCCCCCAACTCACCGATGGGCCAAGACAAGGGCGCTGTGAGCACCATGAAGAAGCGCGTCATGTAGATGGTGCGCGCGCCCACGGCCAAGCCCTTCCTGAATGCGACACTGGCAACAGTTGCAATGCCCCTAGCAGAATATATAGAATGGAGCTTTTCAAAACAGTTCGCCTGGAGCAGGAAACTGCAAGCCACCCTCCCCCCCCCTCTTTCACGGAAAATGTGCGACGCCCCTGACTTGGGTGGGGGGGGGGCAGTCTCGACCGAGGTTGAGAAGCGTGCGTACTTGACGCAGATGGCCTGAGGTACGATCTCGCCGAAGACGACGATGCCGAGCGTGGAGACGACGAGGGCGACGTAGCCGGTGCCCGTGAGGTCGTCGAAGAGGATGGAGATGGCGGCGTTGACGATGACGTTGCCCAGGAGCAGGGAGCACAGCAGGTAGTTGCCCGTCTTGCGCACCGGCAGGATCGTCTCCGCATAGGCGCGCTCCTGCTTCGTCCCTGAGCGCCCACACCGTCACAGCTACGTGTGCGCCCAACGAACGGACAAGATGGACAGAAAACGGCGGCGGACGCACCGGAGTTGCGGATGAGCTCGAGGGAGGTGCAGTCGAGGGCCATGAGTCCCAGGTTCAGACCCGAGAACAATCCCGAGAGCACGAGGCAGACGGTGACGATGAGGATCTCGACCGGGATGGAGAAGTAGTACTCGTGATGCGCCTCGCGGATCTTCACCGTCACCAGGTGCCGCGTGCCCTGCACACGTCCCACATCACCACGGGGCAAGTAGGCCAATCGCGCGCTGACCCAAACAGACAGACAGACAGACAGGCAACATGCAGAGGTACAGTGCGGGTAGAAGCTCCACTCGAAAATCAGCCCCTCCCCCATTTCAAAAAAGCGGTTGGGGCTTTCACCCACCCCACACCCACACTTTCACCCCCATGCCTGAACTGGGGCACCAGTGGGTAAAAAACAACCAGCCACTCGACCAGGCCCGGTTACACGAAACGGTGGGTCGGGTAACGGAAGCGGACGGACGACTTGCCTGATGCTGTAGCGTGCTGGGAGACTGGCCGGCGCAGACGCGGAGTACGACGTCGACGGGCAGGTTGAAGACGGCCGTGAAGACGCCGCCGCCCTCCAGCTTCAAGTCCGCCACCTCGTCCGGTGACGCCAGCGCAGACGCATTGCAGCTGCTGCAACACGAACTACGCGTTCGTCAGCAGGCAGGCACGATCTAGGAGATCTCCACCTACCTGGCCGAGCGAGTGAACCGAATGTTCGTGATGGCTGCAGCGTCGCCGGCGCCGCCGAAGCGCATCTTCACCCGCTTGTAAGGCACCACGTAACTGACGCCCGTGTCCCTAAAGCGACGAATCCAGAAGGCGTCTCCTTCCACACTGACATATGAACAGTACTGTACGCACACAAACGTGCGAACGAGCGTGGTAGGTGTTTGTGTCCATACCTGTAACTGGGGGGGGGGGTTGGGGGTTACCGTCCCCAACTATTTTTTCAACACCCCCCAGAATTTTCTCAAGGGATTTTCACGGGTTGCCGTCTTTTCACCCTATTTATACCCATTTTTGACCAACAAGTACCAGTATAACTCAAAAAATGGCCAGATACCCCCACTTTTGCTCCAGACACCCCCCCCCCAGAATTCGGCCGCCATTTACCCCCCCCCCCCACACTCTTCCAGACCGGGTTACAGGTATGTTTGTATCTCTGTTGTTGCTCTCATTTGTGGTGTGTCGTGAGTCGTGGACAGCGATGGCGAGCTGCCCAACTGTCGTCGTCGAGCACACGCTCAGCCGATTTTCGCGAGACACACGACACACGCAGTCCGGACCATAATTGGCCCCTGTCGGGTGCGTGGCGCGGCCAGAACAATTGGTCCCGCGGACCTCGTTCTGTGGGCGAACTGGAAAATCGCGAGAAATCGATAGCGGTGGCTATCTTGCTCGCTGGGAAGCGCTAAACGCCAGCGCTAGCACCTGTCGACCAGCAGGGCACCGGCCCTCTCCCCCCCCCCTCACCCTCACTCGGAGAACTATGCAGGCAACAGAGTCGGCCAATTGCGCTCCAGTAACTCAATTGACGCGAGCCGTTCGGCTAGTCAGTCAGGGTCGGGCCGGGGACGGCAGCGACTGACGAAGAAACATCTGCCATATTTGTGCGTTCGTCGAGACGAAAAATAAAACAATGGGACGCCCCCCCCCTTCCTTCCACGCAGGGGCGACCTAGTTGAGTGCCTATAAACGACACCTTCGTCCAAAAGCAGAGCAGTACAGAGACAGACAAAGGCAAAAGCAAACAGATTGAAAGGCGGTACGGTATGTCAAGCGCAGCAAATGTCAGCGACGGCGGCGAACATGCATTCTTGAGGGCAACGCAACGATCACCATACCCAAAAACTACAAGTGTTGGCTCACTTGTATTGACTAGTCTGTCATTAGTAGACGCGAAAGAAGTGAGTGATAGAAAGATCAAGCGTTGCTCTTAGAGTTTGAGATACACTCGTTGTCAGCTTGTGGCAGTGTAAAACACTTCTTCTGCTCTGCCTGCAGCTGCCGAGAATTCACGTCACGTGTCGCGCTCACCACAACTCTGCTTGGCGCATCGGCATAGCGCAATAACCAGTAAACGTGACGATTCTGAACTATGAGCGTACAACACGTCATGCGCAGTCAAGTGCTCTGCGTCCGTCCGTTCAGAATAAACAATGTACGACGACCACCCGGTGCAGGTGCCATCGTCAGTTCAAACAAGCCACTGGGAGATCGCCATTGCGCAACGCTACGACGTACAAATTCTCGAGTGTCAAGTTTCAGGCGTGCGTTGCAGCGCACCGGACATGTCAGGCTGAGTGGGGGGGGGGCGACTATAGGAAGGTTTTGGGGCTTCATTGTAAAGAAACACTGAAAAGGACACCAAAGACACGCCCGCCATTTTATCATTTTGAAGAAGTTGAGAGAGAACTCTATAAAGATCATGTGGGTGCGAGATAACTCGGGGGGGAGAGGGGGGAGGGGGTGACTTCGGATTAAAAGAGGTCGGTGTATAGCTGATATTCTCCAACGTTTGCTAGTGCGAGCCATCCCATCCGTCTGGTTGAGTCGTCACAGCATCGCAGACGACACTGACCTCGTCTCGTCGCTCTCGACTCTCTCCCCTTCTCTCTGTCAGATCACATCGCGTCGCGTCGACATTCCGCGTCGTGACGCAATCCGCCTCGCTCACACGCTCCCCAACACAACACAACACAACAACTGCGGCGGCATCGTGGCGGCCGCTATGCGCGCAGTCCGAACAACGCGCATGCGAACGACACAGACCCAAGCAAACCAAATTAGAATTAAGGAAAAATTTGCAGGCAGCTGCAAAAAAGGGGAATATGTGACTTCCGTAGAGCTGAAGTCCACTTTGAAAAAAGATTGTATAAATAAGAGCATTGCAGTGGAGTCCACTTTGAAAAACGATTGTATAACAGCATTGCAGTTGATGTGGAGTCCATTTTGAAAAACGATTGTATAAGAGCATGCAATGGTATGAACAATCAATTTGCTTGTCACATATTCGGCGTTTTTAGCGCTCGCTACATGATGACAGAATACAGTGGCACTTAGCATACTAGGAAAAGCGCATATCAACCTATGCACACACTCACACGCGCACGCACGCACGTACATAGACACTCAAATATTTTGTAAGTTGGAAATGATGAGCCAATGAATAGAATATTTTGATTCTACCACAGTTCGAATTACGATACCTACAAATTGTTCTATTCTGCAAACATACGTGCAGTCTGGAATTGGGATAACTGATTCTTTGAAGCACAGTAACAGAAATTTGTTGTGTTAATGGATGGAGAATATGCACAACAGGCACTTCAGGTATAATTTAAGGAGCTGTTCTACAAACACAATCTACATTACCGTTTCGAAACTTCTCATTTACCTGTCCTTTGAGAATCCGTAATCAGCAGCATTGAAATACATACCACACCACACCAAGAGTCCAGTTGCGCTTATGGTTCTTAGTTCTATCTGCAATGTGCGTAGGGCAGTGGTGTGTGTCACTTTTAGCTGGGCAACAGTGATGTCACTAGAATGACTGTTGTCCGAAATGAAATATGCCAAAATAGCTCACGCTAAAAACGCCGAATATGTGACAAGCAAATTGATTGTTCATACCATTGCATGCTCTTATACAATCGTTTTTCAAAATGGACTCCACATCAACTGCAATGCTGTTATACAATCGTTTTTCAAAGTGGACTCCACTGCAATGCTCTTATTTATACAATCTTTTTTCAAAGTGGACTTCAGCTCTACGGAAGTCACATATTCCCCTTTTTTGCAGCTGCCTGCAAATTTTTCCTTAATACAGTGTTTTTTCGTATTGACATGTACGAAATGTGCTCCCACGCATGCACGGATTTCGGGGTGCAAACAAGGTGCACAAAACAGGGGGCGTGAGTTTCCCTACCACAGTAGCATACATGTAACCGGGTTTTTGAAGTGGGTGGGGGGGGGGGGGGGACGCCAGAGACCATTCTGTGGGGGAGGGGGTGTCGTAGCCGAAACGTCGTATTAAATAAAAATGTGTACAGTGTACAAGTTCAAAACTGTAGAATTTCTTTACAAACACCTTCCTTCCTGGGCAACGTCTCGAACACCAAGGACGTGCTGCAACTCCTCGAGTTACAGAATCAGGGGCTGAACACCAGCGAGTGGCGCGTGACGCGCTCGTTACCCCAAGCCCGACCACGAGGACGCCACCACAACCAGCATGCTCGTTGAGGACGCGTCCTATGCCACCCTCTGCGCGGCCAAGATGGTGGTCAACTACGGCGTGCGTGCGTGCGTGCATGCGTGCGTGCATGCGTGCGTGCGCGCGTGCGTGCGTGCATGCGTACGAAAGTGCGCGAGTGCGTGCATGCGAGAGTGCGGGCGTGCTTGCGTGCGTCGGTGTGTGCGTGCGCGCATGCAAGAGTGCGGGCGGACGTGCGTGCGTGCGTGCGTGCGTCAGTGCGTGCGTGCGTGCGTGCGTGCGTGCGTGCGTGCGTGCGTGCGTGCATGAATGTGTGTCTTGTGAGGTTGCACATAAAGCCCATCCCAAAAGCACTTGAAGTCAGCCAAAAAAATATTTTAACATCTGAAAAGAAAAACGAAAAAACTGAAAAAATGCAGGGTGGTTCATGGGAACAACATGGGTGGGGCAGGAAGGGACACTGGGGTAACGCAATATTGATTGGTTTTTAAGAGATGGCAGAGACGCCAGCGGGAGTCGAACCCGCGACCTCTCGATTTGTTGTCCAAGACGCAACATTACTAAGTGTTCCGGATCTCAAGATTGTGGGCATTTAGGAAGAATCCATTTGGGGGATTAATTTCTGATTGTATACAGCATATGTTTGCAAAGTTTCATGCCGATTACTTTAACAAAAAAATTATAAAAAAAAATAAAAATAAAATCATTTTTTGAAGGTTTAGGAGCTCATATCTCATTATCCAGTGATGAAACTTTAAAAACATTGACACCGATGACTCGCCTTGACGTATTGTTCACGAAAATAAAAAAAAAATTGGGGGTTTACATGGCATTTTTTGGAGTTTTACTCTTGTCGGAACTATCAAAAAAATTCGGCTATGGCGACATGGAAGTCGGAGCGACCTGAATTGCTGAAAGTGAAATGCTACATGTCTGGGCGGTCAACTTTCACCATTATAGCAAATCTCTCCGATGAGCGGTTGAAGCGCCTATAGCTGACAAAGTTTTGGCTGAAAAAACGGCTATGTCCAAAAAAACGGGAAAAATCGGCCATAACTCACGACTGGAAGCAACTAGGAGCAAATGCATTTGAGGTAGAAATTGCCACCATAGACTGCGTATCCATGCCAAGTTTCAGCCCAATCGCTAGCGGCGTTCAGGAGCGGCGGTCCAAAAAAGTGGCAGAGAACACGAAAAAAAAAAAAACCCGCGTTTTCACAACATTTTTGGAGGTATCGCCCCCTTGCAGCAAAACAAGGAAACGCGTTATGGCGCGTTCGATGCCCCAGAAGAAGGCGGTTCGTTTGAGCTATAACGCGTCCAAATCCGTTCAGGCAATCAAAAGTTATAGGCGATCGAAAATTCAAAAATCCGCATTCAGAAGTCGTCACATATTAGGGTTGTACGCTGACGCGTACACCCTGATAACCAATATCAGTGCAGACATCAACATGCGTCGCCGTCGACTCAAACGAAGACACATGTTCCAATCCAAACACACGCACACACACACACACACACACGCACGCACACACACACACACACACGAGCGGGCGGCTGGGTAAACTGGGGAGGAAGAGTCACGATTACACCGAAGTTGCAGAGGCAATAATAGGTGAATATAGCGCGTTGCTTTGTTTGCGCTGATCGGTCGCACCCTACTACTACTCATACTGTCTACTGGGGCAGGGCAGGCAGTTGGCCTCGACGACATCCATCCTGGCTTGGCGGCAAGGATTAGGGAGAGGGGCACCCTACTAACATAACACCACTGCTTCATTCATGTTGTAACATTGTTGGACTTCCCATCGTCTAGAAGTGCATCATGTCGAGAATGTGTTTCAAAAGAAAGGAACTGGCCGAGTTCGAGCAAAAAGACAACAAAAAGGCTGGACGGGGGCGCGACTCACGAGTAGCCGGCCTCTCGCGACTCCTTCCCCTCGTACTTCTCGACCCGTAGAAAGAGAATGGAATGCGCTGACGCCGTCGGCGGCCCTTCCTCCACTGCGCGCCTCGGCCGGCCACCCTCGCGGCCCGCGTCCACGCCCGCGGCCCCATGCAGCAGCAGCAGCAGCAGTGCGCACAGCAGGAATCCAGTGGACGGCCGCCGTCGACTCGCGACGCGCATCCAAAACGTCCAAATCTCGACGTGAAATCCCAGACTGCCGACAAATTGCATAGAAACCGCCAAGCGTCCGCGACTTCCGGCCGTTGTCATAAAGTCATGAACGTGGCGCCGCAGGCAACACAGGTAGTAGAAGCGTCGGGCCAGAAAACTCGATGCACACTCCGCAAATTTGCAGCAACTAAAGACAGTGTTGTTGGGGAATACCCTTTCCAGGTGTCACCAGGTGTCACGATTCCAGGTGTCACCGGAGGCAGACCCTCTATGGGAGGGGCAGTGGAGAGATGCACACCGAAATGATATTCTTTGCTTAGACTGTTTTATGCCAGTGCTCAGGCTTAGGCTTAGGCTTAGGCTTTTGCTTAGGCTTAGGCCTAGGCATGCGCGCGCGCATGCACACACGCATGCACATGCGCTTTTCCTCCAACGCAAATGCCGCCGACACCCCCGCGGACTCTACATCCTGCTCTACATCCTGCCTTCTCAGCGTCTTCTCGGCTGCCGCCGCTTCTTTGTGCCTGCCAGCTGCACTTGACGAGGCAGGCGCGGCCGCGCGGCCGTCCTGTGGGCGACGTCGTTGAGCGCCATGGCCTGCCGCCTGCTGCTGGCGCCTCTGCTCGGTTGTCACGCCGGCGCTCGTGCAGGCTATCGGCGAAGTCGCGCCTTAGGAGGCGCTCGTTGACACGCACCTCCGCCTCGTCTCTGAGAACAGGGCGGCCAGCGCTCTTCTCGTCTCGCGCTCCTAACAACTTGTGCGTCACGGCTGGGCCGCAAGCAATAAATCAAGAGCGGCAGGACAGCGTCAGTCACCATGGATGTCGTCGGTGGGTGGCAGGTGACGGCGGACGCTTCTCCGAATGTTGTCCAGCATCGGAATCTGTGAGGGATGTGGTCATCCAGCCCAACTAAATGGGCAGATAGCTTTCGAAATCCCAGGACCTGAAATCTGACTGGCCATGCATGACGTGTGCGGAACGACGACGTACGACTTCTGCCATGTTAGCCATGTTCACTGCACCCGTCAGCAGTAGCATGCGCAAGGGGTAGGGCGGGGAGGGCTGGCGCCCTCCCATTGAGAACATCCTGAGCTTTTTTGCAACAGGGTACAATACCCTGTTGAAATTCGCCCTCAAAGGGCACAAGGGCACAAGGACAAGGGCACAAGGGTAACTTCTGGTTGTGACGTCACACTCAGTGACGATGGCGAAACAGTGCTTTTCGTGCTGTGTGTGCTTGTTGAGCCAGCCTGAGCCCAAGCTAAGCCTAAGCTAAGCCCAAGCTAAGCCCATGCTAAGCCCAAGCTAAGCCTAAGCTAAGCCTAAGCTAAAACTCAGCTAAGTTTCAGCTAAGCCTAAGCTAAGCCAAAGCTAAGCCTAAACTAAGCCTAAACTAAGTCTAAGCTAAGCCCAAGACCAAGTCAGAGCGAAGAATATTATTTCGGTGCGCACCTCTCTACTGCCCCTCCCAAAGAGGGTCTGCCTCCGGTGACACCTGGAACTGTGACACCTGGTGACACCTGGAAAGGGTATTCCCTGTTGTTGCTTCCAAAAGGAAGGGAGGTAAAGTGAAGCAATCGTGGAGGCAGAGGCAGAAGCAGTGCGCAGCACCTAACAGGGGCCGAGGCAAAGGCACTGAAAGGGGAGGGGGGGGGGGGTCAAGAGATGCAAATGCAGATGCGGAGCCAATTGGAAAACATTCGTTTCTGTGAAATGTGATGTTTGAGTACGGTAGTATTATGGTTGTTGAGTTACAATATGCAAATATGTTATGTTGCGATACTTTATTATTTGCATATCCGTTTGTTATTTCCTGCGCCGGTGTCACGAAATAAGTCATCCCCCAGAATAAGTCATCCCCCGGATGACTTATTCCGCCATTTGTCCGGAATAACTTATCCCCCAGCCGGGCCAATGTATCCCCCTATTTTAAAAGTCATGAGGACGTTCCGCTTGCAGAGACAGACTTCCGATGGGTTGCGCAATGCATCGAATTGTTTGCTAAGTAAGTTTGCTAAGTACAATAAGTGCACATTTGCTCAGGAAATTTGGCTGCATTGAAGTATAAATCTGCTGAACGCAAAGTAAAACGGCTGATGTGCCAGGTATGATAGCTGATGGCTAAGTAAATATCGGCTGAATGCTAATCGACCGCTCCCATGGAATGTAGTGGAATTGTGGCTGCTTGTCCGTGACGCCGCTATTGCTTGTTCCCGACCAAGGCCGGTGTGATCGTGCACCTCGTCTGATTTTCTGGATCTGCCACTGCCAGCTGAGGGCTAACAGCCGCACTCGAATTCATTCAGTTGCAGCTATGTATTTGGATACGCTCACCATTTCCCTGAAGGACAAGTGTACCTTGGCGCTGGCCCGGATAACCTAGGAACTCTCTCTGAGGGTCGTGGTGTCAATTTCGACCACAGCGCAACTTTTGCGCTGTGGCCGATCTGATATTGGGTGGACCGATTGCTAGGGTGGACCGATTGGCGTGGAATATTAACCACGCACACCTCCAACCACTCTACGCCTCCCCACAAAATTTCAGTTGAATCGGACAAAACAGTTTCATTTGGCACTCGTTTTTGCAAACCGCCCTCGAAATTCGAGTGTTCACGCGCTCGTTCTCGTGGCAGCGTCGACCAATTGCTGTGAAATTGTAACCAGACATGCCAGTCGCGTACACGCTTTGTCCCAAAAAATCAAGTTATTTGGACTAATATTGCTCATACCCAGATACACCCAGATGCCGCACGAATTAGGCTGAATTAAATTGCATACGACCTTTTCTGTGTTTACATCTGATCAAGTGTCATCTAATCAAGCCCCACCACTGCTGTTGCATTTGCGCTGATGCCAACTAAACACGCGTCACCCATCGCCTAATGCAACTTCATCCACCTGGGGGGATTAATTGGCCCGCTGGGGGGATGACATAGCCTGCACGTTTTGGGGAATAAGTCATCCGCCCGGATGACTTATTCCGGAATAAGTTAACCGGGGGGATGAGTTAGCCTGGGGATGACTTATACCGCGACACCGGCCTTCGTCTCCCAACTGTCAACGCTCTTTGGGCCGGCCATTTAGTCTGGCAGTCGATAAAAGTGAGTAAATGTTGGTGTATTTCAGTGTTTTCAGTGTTATATGACCATTAAACAGCTAAATAACAGTGTTTAGACCCTATTTATACTCATTTTTGACCAAGAAGTACCAGTATAACTCAAAAAAAATGGCCAGCGACCCCCCACTTTTTGTTCCAGACACCCCCCCCCAGAATTCGGCCATTTACCCCACCCAACTCTTCCAGACCCAGTTACAGGTATACTCCGATCGCGAGGCTGACGCAGGACTACTCGTCCTTGTACGTCTGGACAAAACGTCCAACTTCGTCTACGCTGCCGACGGTCCGGCGCGGCCGACCGTTTGGTCTCAGACGACGCGGCAGAAGCGACCGACAACGACGGCCGGCGTCTTCTGCCCTCCTGTAAACGAAGGGCCTACACGCCCCAGTGCAAGTGCACGCACGTAGACAGCGCAGCTGCCGACTTCGACAGCCACGCGACAGAAGCAGGTGTCGCCGAGAGACACGGTCTCCGCGACCAGTAGCATGGCGTCCGAGAACGCCACCGCAGTCGGCGCAACGGCGCCGTCGCGAGTCGAGTTCGGCATCGATTCGGCAGAGGCAGAGAACGCGCAGCTTCGCGTCGACGGCCGCTACTACAAGCTCGGCGACTACGTTCGTTTCTGAGTTGCTTGCTTCCATTCTTCCATCTGCGCTTAGTGCTTTAAATATATGAGACACAGTGACAGAGTAAAATGTAAAATCGATGCTGACTAAAAAGAGGACTTTATGATAAAAAAGCGCGGAAACTTGAGCATTGAGTGGAGGAGACCCATGCATGAGAAAGTATGCGGTAGTATTCAATTCTGTAATATTAGGTAGTTAGCATCCATTCGTTTTGTACTGAAAATAGTTGAAGTACGAAACTGTGGTGCTAAGCTCGAGTTGTTACTAGATGCCACGCGTTTGGACTATTCTATGTTGAGTACCATCACCACCAGCCCAGCCAACTTATACGCCTTACACAGCTATACTCAACCTCAGCCGTTTTGCAACTTGTTCCGTGTGGGTCATCACTTCCGATGGTTTTTGGGACGATTTGTATGTCACGTCTACACCATGTGCAACAACATGTATTCTATGCAACCAGACTTTTGGCATGCAAGGAGTGCCTTTTGTCGCTTCGGTTAGCTTTTAGACTAGTTGCCTCAACACGGATCGTGGAATGAGGACAGTGTGCGCCGACGGAATCAGACACAAAGTGTCCTGGGTCTCTCAGCAGAAGTTGAGTTGGGGCACGTTGTGAAGGTAGACGTGCAACGACGTGGTTTTCTTTACCGGCAACTCCTTGAAGCACTTGGGCATTACCTTGAAGAAGAGCTGAAAGACAGAACCAATGTACCGCTGAACCAATGAACCGTGCCAGCGGAGACACCTTCGTGGCGCGCTGCGGCACGGACTCGTAGCGCTTGGCCTTCTGCTTGAGGTCGGCGAGAATGTTGAAGCCGAAGCCGCGCAGTTTGCCGCGCGAGAAGAGCAGGAAGAAGGGCACGAAGTCGTCGCAGCTCATGTCCTCTCGGATGTTGTACCAGTAGTGTCGACCTGCACCACGTGTTCTTCTGTGGCACACGCACGCGCGTTGTTTCAAGCAGGACCGACCCATGGCTGGGAAGCAGCGCATCTTCGTCCAGAGGTTGCTCTCGGCGTCGAAGTTGCGCTGCACGCCGGTGATGGGCGTCGAGTAGATGGGGTTGTTGGTCAGCTGCAGGTAGAGCTGCGTGCCGGTGCCCTGCTCTTTGTACTGGGTCTCCGATCGACCCGTGCAAATGCGCGCTGCAATCCGCCATGCCCCTCTGCTCGCTTTCAACCAGAGACAAATTCGCAAGCAACAAACCCGGATCGACAAAGTAGGCGGTGATGGTCCAGTAGTCGCCGTCGTCGATGTACGTCTTGCCCTGCTGCTTGACCGGCGGGCTGTACTGCGACTTCGGAATCTGACGACAGGGACGGGGCGCGACGCATGCCTCGCTTGAGCCATTAGCGCGTGACGACAACTTACAGCTGTCTGGAGACCGGCGATATAGCCGTTGACGTCGAAAATCAGAATGACCGCAGGGTCCTCGTCTTTCCAGTAGCGAATTCCTTTCCAGGGTCCTGGATCCAACGAGAACATTTACAGTTGCATTGCACACAAGAAAAGAATCGCCTATGGCGCTGTAGGTGACCTTTAGAGTCGCAGTAGTCATCTTTCAGGACAAAGCCTTGAGTGTCGTCTTTATTGAGATCGCGAGGCAAGGCGGTGAAAGCAGAACGGCTTAGCGGATTCGCGCTCCACGTCACTGCAGCAACAGCAACAGTGTCAGTAATAGGAATGACACGTATTGTTTGCAGCACGATGTGTGTCATTTCAGGGCGAAACATCCTTCGATATTCTTTCGAAACAAGCTAATGGTTCAGTTGTTCATGCTGCTTGTAATTTCAACGTTAACGCACATCCGTTTACTCATTGTGGCGACTACAGTTGCAAGGTGTAACTACTTGTATGAGATGGCCCTACGATACAAGGAGGACAGGCGACTACTCACCTCTCAGATTGTTCCAAACGGGACCGGCGCCAACGTAGCAGGCCCCGCAAAGGGCGAAAAGCAAAAGCGACGCTTTCATTGCGTGCGAACTGACTCACTACTACAGGTGAGAAAATGGGCGAAAACAGGCCACTTCACTCTGATAATCTGCTACTGAGTGAGGCGTTCACGATGGTCAGCTATCTTTATACGCAGTAGATGAGGTTTACGCCTAACACCTTTATGTACACAGTACGTTCTTTGAGACTTTTCTACCGTTTTTACTGAATAACAAAAGCGTTACAGGCAAAGTGGCACCACAGAAATGCGAGAAGCCGTGCAGCGGCAAGGCTGCGCGCGCTGTCAGTGAGGGCATTGAACAATGGTCATTATAGCGGCGTTATTCAGGAAGGGAATAGCGATTCGATTCCCATCAAAAATCCACTGTGTCTGAATGAAAACGCAGCTGCATCTACATCGGCACGCAACTGTTTGGGTTCCGCTTTATTGGCGCGATACAGTAACAGCTCTTGAAGAATTGGACTATGCGAGAAGCCACAACCGATAATAATAATTCCCGGACCCAACAGCGCGTCCTTGTGCGCTAGCTTAGTCTGCAACCCAAATGGACCCATTGTACTTCGGAATTAAATTGATACATGAACACAACAGCAACACACCAGCACGTGGCATGGAAAATACACCTTTCCAGTTGCTACTCCAAAAAACCTACAGTAGTCAGCAGTAGTACAGTGTGCGGCGCCCTTCTGTCGCACCTTTTGTCAAAGCACATAACTTGGCCCTGGGGGAACAGATTCAAATGAATTTTGAGTTCACATAGAAAAAAGGCTTTAGCTTAGATATCTTTCGTGCCGAAAAGAGGGGAGGGGGAGCCTGGATCCCCAAAATCAAATCCAAATGACGCCTTTGCCTGTGCACGTGCTCGTTCGCGGAAAGCGCTGCACACGATAGACCCATTTGGTTCCTCTTTTTACAGTCTTTCCACCTAGTGCCTGCAAGTCAGAACGTGCGACGTAACAGTGCCGTAGTGACAAGCCGACAAGATACCTACTAGCGCCAGCCAGCGAGCGCACTGCGGCCGAATCTTGCCACGCTGTATTAGTTACCAAAAAAGACAAAGCGCCTCGCCTGTAGCTGCAGTCATGAAAGCGCTGGCAGTACTTTGCGCAACCTTAGTCGCCGCTGATGCCTGCTTCCGCGCTAAGCACAAGGTGGAATGGGACAATTTGAGGGGTTTGGTTGCGGTCAGAAGTGTATTCTTGCGGTTGTGCGCAAGTGCGTGCGTTCGTTCAGTCACGTGGACGGGCAATCCCTTTAACCGCAAGCTCTTCACGGCCATGCCACGCGACCTCAACCACGACGACCACGACGGCTTCGTCCTCAAGGACGACTACTGCGAGACAACCGGTAGCGCTGCTTGCACACCGGTTCATGAAGCTACATATACATGTACTATGCGACTCCATATCGTCGGGAGGAATTATGACTAATAGCGGCTCGCACAAAGCAAATACTACGAGCGCAGTAACTACAGGATAACCGCCTTTTCAGGACCGTGGAAGGGTCGGCGCTACTGGAAGGACGAGGATCCCGCGCTGATTCTGCTGTTCGATGTCAACGGTTACATCGCGGGACTGCAGACGGCCGTGAGTCGTACCAAGATACCGCGAAATCTCTTTTGATTGTAAGAACTCTTTCTGGAAAATATTTACAATCGCAGGTGCCCAAGTCGCAGTACACCCCGCCGGTGAAGCAGCAAGGCAAGTCGTACATCGACGACGGCGACTACTGGACCATCACCGTTTACTTCGTCGAACCCGGTGGGCAAGCGTCCGTCGCCCATACGTCGACGGCCTGCTCCTTGTACTGCGTCTCCGACCGACCCGTGCAAATGCGCGACTTTCTGCAGCGCGCATCTGCGAGGGCGGCCGGACGGCGTCCGAGTTCGCGTCGCAGGGCACGGGCAGCCAACTTCACCTCCAGCTGACGGCCGACCCGCTCGAGTCGACGGCCATCGCCTTCCGCCAGCGCGACTTCGACCGCCAGGACAACGGCTGGACGAAGATGAAGTGCTTCTTCGGCATGGGTGCGTCGTTCGCGCGAGTGCGCTGCTGCGCAGGGAGAAAAGAGTAGGGCAGGAGTTCAGGCCGCCACTACTGGTACAAGGTGCACAAGGACATGGACTGCGACGACTTCGTGCCCATCTTCCTGCTGTTCTCGAAGCGCCGGCTGCGCGGCTTCGGCTTCAACATTCTCAAGTCGATCGAGCAGAAGGGCTCGCGCTACGAGGACGTGCCGCCCGTCGCCGTCGCCGTACGCCATCCTCGGCAGAACCACGGAAAAGTAAAGCGCGTGTGGCGCGCGCGCGTTTCAGCTCATCATGAAGTGGTCGAAAATCCCCAAGTGCTTCAAGAACGTGCCAACCAAGACGACGACCTCCATGCACGTCTACCTGCACGACAAGCCGCGCCGGAACTTCTGCTAGGCCAGCCAACGACCATTTTGTGCAAACTAGCCGACCGTGTGATGTGTGTGTGTGTGATGCGATTGTGCCCGTATCGTGGAACCGAACAAACTGTTTGGAACTCTAAAAACGCGTCAAATGACTGGGAGAGTGGAAATCCGAGCAGCAAGCAAGTGGGGTCAGATGTCGTCGGCGCCTAGAAGAGAGGCGGGGTCGGCGGAGGCTTTCTTGGACTGGGCCTCGTGCCACGACTTGCGGATGGTGCGCTTCATCTCGTCGTCTCCTGTCCACGCCCCACAGTCACACGGAATCCATGGGACAGAGAAAGAGAGAGAGAGAGCGCGCGCACCTTCGTCGTAGAGCTGCTTCATCATGCGCATGAGTCCCGCGCCCGGGTCCGCCGTCTCGTCCTCCTTCAGCGAAGGCGTCTTCCTGCAACGGCCCTCCCACGTGGTGCACAATGCACAAATTGGCACGCACTGCAAGCGAAAGCATAGAAGGGTACACTCGAGAAGTCATCCCCGGGACTTCCCAGAACAACTGCGAAACCCTCCCCGCCCCCCCCCCCCACCCCTCAATTCCAACCAAACTGAAATCTTCCTAAAATTTAAATGTCACACAGCGAAATCGCCAACCATGCTACTGAGCAGCGGCCTGCTGTTCATACCATAAAACGCTGCGCAATCGCACTGATGAACTACCTCGCAGTCGCAGCGCACCTAGCTCCTCGCCTCGCGATATGCGAAATCCCAAACCGGGAACCCTGCGAAATCCCCCCCCCCCTGTCGTTTCACCTACATATGAAGGAAAACAGCCCACTTCTTTTCCTTCAGCTGCTGCTGAATGGCCGACAATCCGTCCCAATGCTTCGACTCCCTCTTGCGCAGCATCAATAGGATCGTGTCCGATTTTAGCTGAAGCAACGTCGCACCACTTTGCCGCAAGAGTCAAATCAAACTGTTTGCAAACCTTAAACTGGCTTCTTTCCGGATCGATTTCGAGAGAAAGCTCCTTCACGGTAAACTCGTAGTACTTCCCCTCAAAGTCCTTGACCTCAATCCTGACGCTCCTAAACAGCAAACGTACTATGTTTGTGGAATCGCCCGCCCAGCGTAATCAAACAACGAAAATTTTATACTTGCGGCCAGGCTCAAAAGAGACGCTCTCTGGGACGATGTTCTGGGCGTTCTTGACCGTCAGATAGATCTTCACGAAATTGTCGCTCTGGTCCCAAGCTGCAAGCGAACTCGTGCGGTTCCCATTGCCAATATCGACAAGCGCAGCATACCGTATGTCGTGAGCTTGACCTGCGTCTTTGGAGGACCTGCTGGCAGTGACGAAGTTCTGGGAACGGGGTCCGCTTTTGGCACCTGATTTTTTAGGGTGCTTGCGCGCCCAGTCAGCCACTGTTGGACGCTTGGCCGAATCGTCAGGCCCGCCAGACGCTCCAACTCCAGCACGTCCAGCTCCAGCTAAACAACACGGACATGGTCTAAAACTTGCCGTTTGAAATAACATAAACACTAGCCTCAGTGGCCATTTTCAGTGGTGAACGAACCGATGACACACGTAACGTGGCGCACACTCGTCTCTCGCGTTGACGAGAAAACGAAAGCGCAAATGCAAATTTCGGATTAATTGAAAATGAAATTCGAATGTTCGGGAAAAACAAGGAGGTGTAAAAGGTGGCAGTAGCAGAAGGGCATGATATCCAGTCTATACTGATTTTTGTACAAATGTATTGAATATACGCAAACTAGCGCTAAAATAGAAATAATTCAAACTAGATTTGCATATTACGGTGAACTAAATTTACATAGTCCATAATTACCATAGTTGCGTTGGAATCTGTTGGTTCTCTTCATCTGTTGTTTACGGCTTTCTGTGATCGAGTTGTCGATGAGCGGCTGCTCGACAGCAGAAGCAAGTGCGCCACATTCTGGAGGGCATTGGCAACTTGGCGTGTGCAACAAAACACAACTTT